>PVLD010010328.1:0-71351 GCA_004027595.1 Dinomys branickii
CTGTAAGTGCTCCAAATTGATTTTTTTTAAAATGCACCTCCATAGATTCATGAAAACTAATCAAATTCGAGTAGGAGAGATTCATACCTAAAAGGTTATAGCAAAATTGCAGAACACCAAAGAAAAATGAAATACCTTAAAAGCAACCAGAGAAGAAAAACAGACTACCTCCAAGAAACAAGCATTGCAATTATGAGCTGATCTCCATGACAAGCACGGATACAAGGTCACTAAACTGAAATCTGCAGTGTACTGACAGAAAATAAATGCCAACCCAGAATTCTACACTACACAAAAATGTTGTTCTGTTACAGGAATGAAAGACAGACATGTTCTGGTTGTTTAGCTGGACTCTTCAGAAATCAACAGTTACCAGTTCAGTGCTGCTTAGGGTCAGGTAAGGACCAGAGAAGAACAAAGCAGTTCAGCAAGGACCATAGCAAAGTGCAGGGCACCTGGGTCCCATCTCAACAGGCAGCTCTCTGGGTTCCAGTTGATTGTCACCAGATACAATCAACAAAAACAGGAAGTCTCTGTTCTGATGGAGAGTTTTCTAAGGTTGAAGTGTTGGCCAACAATCAGATGTTTAAAGAAACTCTGGATAGGCCACGTACAAGTTCCTCAATGGCTCACTGGCACATGACTGGCTCAAGGAGACTGACTTTCTGGGTGGATCAGGAGAAGGCAGGTTGCAGGTTGCAGTGGTAGTGCAGCACTAGGAGAGGCTGGGCAGCTGAGCCCAGCACCTCAGGAGCCCAGTCCTGACAGGCAGCCCTCAGTCCTGGTGGAAGAGTCCCTGGCATTTTCCCCGAGAACCGATCCCAAACCCAGAGCAGCCTGTACTCAGGAAGCGTGGCAGGCACAGTCGCTCTGTCTGGGGTGCTCCCTGCTTCCTCTCCCAGCAAGTTCCTGGTTCTCTCTTGGGATTGGGGAAGCCTTTCCTCAACTGTCATGCTTGCCCACGCTTAGTCACATGACATGACTGTGCTCCATTTCCCACTCCCCTGGGACCTAGCCCTGACCCAGGGCATGGAGGTGGCACCCATGGGCAGCTGAGGTTCTGTGAAAGGTAGAGAGAGAGACAGGGCCCATGACCTGGGGAAGACAGATACCTCCACACTATGTATGCAACAACTCTACCCCCTATGCTCACTCTGCAAGGCTGCATTATGCAGGCCCTCTGGGCTGGATGCATAAGTGATCATAAGGAGCATTAATAAGCAGAGAAGGAGAAGAAAACAGGCTGCTTTTATGCATGGGGTGGGAGGAGGAGAGGGGTAAGGAGCACATCCACCAGGCTGAGGGTCTCGAGTCATCTCTCAAGGGCTCTCCAAGGCAGTCCAGGCAAAGGATGACTGTGGTGGCCAAGGCCACCATCAGCATGTGTACAATCGGGTGGAGACAATCGGTGGAGCTGGATAATGATTACACCAGGGATTGTTCTTTATGGGGGTGACCAGGGCCACATAGAGGAGAGAGGTGAGTGGCCAGAGTCCCACAAGTGACAACCACTCTTCTCAAACTTGTTTCTAAAATTGATTTAATTGTACTAAATCTCTCCATCATTTGAAATTCGAAAGGTACAACCCTCCACCCATCCCTTACCGCTCGGGATTCGCTGTTTGAAATTTCTTATGTATCTTTCCAGAGATAGGCTTATGTTATGCATATATAAAGAAATATGTGCGTGCGTGCATGCGTGCGTGCGTGCGTGCGTGTGTGTGTGTGTGTGTGTGTGCGTGCGTGTATTTTAAATTTTTCTCTCTTTTTTAATACAAGTAGCAACCCTCTGTCGTGCACTGGGCTGTATCTCTGACAGTAGATTTTAGAGACCCAGGAACTGACATATGAAGTTGGACTTGGAGGAAGAGTTTGGAGGGTGAGGCAGGTGAGGAGATCCTTCCAGGCAGGGGGATGACCACTTTAGGCACATCTTGGGGCATGAAGGGGCTGCTTCTGTCAACAGGGAAGGCACAGAGCACAGGCCTTGCCAATGTCACAGGTCCCCTACCTCAAGGCCAATCTGTTCCTGATGTGGTAGATAAAAGGGTACAAAGCCCAGCATCCTTGACCATGTCAGATCACCCTCCTCAGAGAGCCCCAAAGGACCAGTCGAGCCCTTTATAGCAACAGGCTTTTGCAGAAGCACCACCTGTGTTTCTGACGGATCCTGCTCACCTCCCTCCTGCACTCCGCAAACCTCCTGCGTGTACATCCCCGCCTCAGCGAGTCTCTGGAGCACCTGGTCCGGGACTGTGCAGACTGGTGCAAGGGTGTTGAGACAGACAGCCCAGGTTCAAGTACAGCTACCTGCATCACCACTGACTATGGCACTTGACTGTGCCTGGACCTATTTTCTAGGTACAAGAAGAGGACTGTGTCACTTGTCCTATGTTGGAATCAAGTATAAGAGGAGGCTATGAAGAAAACCTTAGGTGACAAGGAGGCCATTACAAGTCACTTCACTTGCAGGGGAACCCATGCCATAAACCCCATTCCAGTCCTTGCCTGCTGCCTCTGCTCTAGGCTGCCCTGTACTGCTTCCCAGGCCATCTCAGGACCCATCGCGGCCCAGGCCCACCTCCTCCAGAGCATCCCAAAGAATACATGCCTCCTCTTCCCTTGCACTTGGGTCTCCCACAAACAATCTGTTAATTCAGTGATTCACACCACAGCCTCCCTAGACACAGAGAAGGGGCCTTGTATTTCTGGAGACAGGCCCTGAGGAAGCAGACCCCAAAGATGGAGTTCACTGGAAACCTTGTGCTTGGTGCCTTGTTTGCCTGCCTCTTCCTTCACTCCTTCACCCATTTGGTACATTTTTAGGGGCCTCTCCCAGCAGCAGGAGGACAGGTGGGTCCTGTCTTTAAGGAGCTTAGAGTCCAATGGGCTTGTCTGCAAGATCTATGCAAGCTCTTCATTCTACTCCATAATACAACCATATTTATTTTAATATATATATTTTTTTCTCCATCCTATCATCTGATAAAACTAGTCTTCTAGGAAGATAAGTCGGGCTTCTCTGCGGCTTCCTGGGTGGGGGGTGGCTTCAAGTGCCTCAGCGTTGAAAGGCCAGTCTATATGGCTCTGCCACAGTTGAGAGCACCCTGAGGATAGGACATCAGCCTAGACCTCAGACTCCCACCCACTCCTGACTACTGTAGCAGCAGGCCAGTGTGCCTATGGGCAGCCATGCCCACCCTCCCCCACCACCACTCTGCCTCTACAGCCTCCATTTGTAAGCTGGGTGTGGTGACATAACCTGTCATCCTAGCAGTTGGGAGGCTGAGGCAGGAGCATCATTGCTAGTTTGATGCCAGCCTGGTCTACACAGTGAGTTCAATGCCATCTTGGACTACATAGCAAGACTCTGTCTCAAAATACACACACACACACACACACACACACACACACACACACCTCAAAACAAGCTCTATTTGTTCAGACACCCAGTGGGGGACCCTTGGCCCCAGAGGTAGAACCATCTCCACGCATGGCTGGGCTGAAATGATGGAGCAACTCCCCTACCCTTTGGCTGATTCTAACCAATGAAACAATCTCCCTTATCCTGACTCTGGCCAATGAGACAACTGGGCAGGCTGTGGGGAACAGGTGGGGATGTCTGTTTAGACAGAGGAAAGGCTTTGGGGTCCTCCCCTGCTCCTCCCTGGAATGTCTAGGGGGTACCTACAAATGTGGCACCCTGAGGACAAAAGGTCAACACAGGAAGGACAGCAAAAGGGAGAAAGGACCCAGGTCCCTGATGCTGTCATTCGCCCAGTGACCCAAAGGCAACTGCCACCAACCTAGAGACCTCTTTTTAAAGAAAAACATATACCCCAAGGTATGCCACGGCCAGTTAGCTTCTGAACTCTTGCTTAAATATACTCTGAATGACTCCGCTCATCAGTGTGCATGAACCTTCGTGTTACAGAAGGGAAATGGCTGGGCATGGTGGTGCACACATGTCATCCCAGCACTTGAGAGGTTGAGGCAGCTGCTGCATAGTGAGCTCAAAGCCAGTCTGAACTGCATAGTGAGACCCTGTCTCAAAAAGGGAGAAGCCTCCTATTTCACAGACCAGAAGTCTACTGATGCACATATGAGAAAGTGAACACCTACGCTTAAAACCCTAGCAGAAGCGTCCTTCCCTCTACAGAATTTATGTTCTGGAAATCTATAGCAGGTGGTCCACTTCACAGACAAAATATTAGACACGGCTCTTTTCAGGTCAGAAGCAAGACAAGGATGCCCACTGCTGCTAATGTTCACAGATGACACACTAGGGTGATTGAAAGTTGTCCCCCAGGTGGCAGAGCAGAACCAGGCTCTGATCTCCAGCCTCCCTGTGCTCTGCTGAAGGAGCCACAGGCTGAGACCTGCTGAGCACCACACAAGCCTGGAGCCCACAAAGGCTTGGCTGGCAGCAGGCCTGCCCCACACCAGCCAGGTCCTCTGTGTCTAGAAGGGGCAGTGCTGAGAGTGCCTGCTTGCTATCTCCTCTTTCCCCACTCCCGGGAGATGGAGGATGAGAGAGAAAGAGACTTGGCAGGTGTCTTGCAAGCACCTCATCCCCGTCTGCTTATCTGTGTCCCTGCCACCTCGCCACGGCAAATTGCTTGTTGATAAATGAGGCTATTTAAGAGCGAATGATGCTGGCATTACAGTTATTAATGAGGACGACGTGGAGAGACGTCTAAGAGCAGCCTGACTCTTCCTGTGTCCCCCACCTGTGAGTAATGGGGCTACTGGGCCTGAGCCCTGGCTCTCACCTCAGGGAAAGGCACTGGGTCACTGTGGTCACGGGACAGCAGGGGTTCTGAAACTGTGACAGCAACAGGAGCACAACAACCAGCACCGCCCCTGCAAGCTGAAGCAGTGAGGATGTAGGAACGTGCACATGGGGGGGTGTGCGTTTGCGTGCATGCATGTTCATGCTGTGTGTATGTAAATGCAGAACGGTGAACCGGGAAGCACAGGCAATGTGTGTATGCACACCCGCCGAGTATCCAGGCCTCAGTGTCCTCACCTATAAAAGGCGCTTGACCTTAGCCCTGAGAGGGTCACAGCAGCCCATCCACATAAAGGGCTCACCCAGGGCCAGTTCCCAGTCAGGTGGACAGTGCCCCTTTTTCCATCACTGTGATTTCTAAGGTAAGTTGCCCCAGGGGAGCAAGTGCTGGGGAGAAAGTGCCAGAGTGGAAGAGAGGTGGCATCTGCCTGAGGTCCTGAAGGATGCTGGAAATGGAGCAGAGGGACAGAGCAGGGAGACAAGCCGATTGAGGATCAGGGCTGAGACCTAGCTGGGACATGCTGCCACAGCCACTGGTTGCTAACACACTAAAACAGGACATGCTGATGGATAAAGAGCTGCCATCCCAATCTCCACACACACTGTGCCCCGGTGGGCTGCCCTAGGAGCTCGAACCTCCCCAGCAGGGTGCCTGTAGGACCCACTCCAGCTATGGCCAGCTTGGTAGGTCCCATGCTGGACAGGGAAGGGTGCATGCTGACATGCAGGCTGAGGGTGCTTTCAGAGCCTGAGCATTCACAGTGTGTCAGGGCAGGTGCTGAGTGTGAAGGCTGCTCCACATTGAAGGAGCTCCCAGAACTCAAAGCCCACCCTGGGACAGCCCTGTGGGCATCTGGGTGGCTGCCAAGATGAGAGCAATGCCAGGGCCTTGCCCCTGTCCCCATCAACATCAGGATGGGTACTGAACAGCAGGTCCATATCTTTTGCAAAGTTCCACTCGATGTCCTGTGTCCCAAGGCTTGTATGACCAAGTCCTGCTTGAGAAAAGCTGCCTCCGTAGATTAATGGGCATGCTTTCTGTTGCTGAGAAAAACACTTCTGTGTGGCTCCCTTTTGGATTTAACTGTCAGAAAACTTAGGGCCAAACATAACACCCCAAGGACTGTCATCCGCTCAACTCAGGCACCTGATCTTTTGCTTCCTCCAGATCCACATGGAGTTTCATCCTCCTGTATCTCCAGTCACCCTGAGCTTTGTCTGCTCAGTCCACCAGGTCATTCTGGGGAAAGAGATCTGAAATCATCAAGCATCCCAGGGGTACAGGCAACACCCCCGACCCCTCCACCCTCCCAGCAGCTCAGCCTCTCTAAGGTCCTGAGCACCAGGACTCACTGATAATGACCCTCTGAGCTAGAGGAGGCAGCCTCTCTCTGTGGGGTATGACACCCTGCAGTCAGCTGGCCCCCAGGACCTAGGACACAGAGGCTCCCTGAGGGGCCAGAAACTCCTGGCATCAACCTCAAAGGGCCCTGTAGCTCAGAGAAGAGAGCTGTCTCTCTCTTGGGGTTGGGGCCCAGACAGAGGCAGAGGATAGATGTGCAAGGGATTCTGGGATCCAGATCCCTTCTGTTGGGGACTCTTACCTTGGAGGTTCAAAACAAGAGGAAGCAGAAAAATGCAAAGAGGGGAGGAAGACGAGGGCAGAGGAAGAAGGGAAGGAGGGAAAGGAGAAAAGCGGGAGGGTTTGCAGCGGCGCACATGCCTGGGCATCCCATGGCTGCTGGAGAGGAGGCCACACACGTAGGGAATATGTAGAATGGGGACAGCCAGGGTGTGACCCGGTCCTTATTTCAAAGGCCCCCTCTTATCAAGCTCCTGTTCTTCTGAGAGGGAGGGCAGGAAGACACCCTCCACTCACATGGCTCCTTGGGCCAGGCTGTTGCAGGGAAGGATACCTAGGTGCTCCAGATGCCACTCAGCACCTAGCTGACCTAATAGAGCTGAGATGCCACACAGGCCTGTGCAGGCAAGGGGACCCCCACCCAGTGCCAGGCACAGGCTGCCCCCCAAAGATCCCATCACAGCTGTCTCTCAGGGTTTCTAATGCTTGGCTCAGGGTGGACATGTAGAGAAACAGACCCAAGAGTCTGCCCCACTGGCCCTGTAGCCAGGGCTTCGTCTCCAGTTTTCGAAGGTTTTATGGTTTAGACAGGGGCTGACCAGACCATGTGCTCAATAGCATCCAAGCACTGTTGACCCTGAGTTATCCAACCTGTACTCCAAGAAGAGGCGCCATCTGGATACTCCCTTGAGCCCGTTCCCTGCTCTGGAGCCATGCGGGCCCTTCTGTACCCCCAAAGTGCACCCCTCCCCTCTCTGTCTCCTGACTCTCAAGGATGGCTGGCAGTGGGCAGCTGGCTGCCTGCCAGAGACTGTTTTAGGTGAGAACCAAGTGATACCCTGCAACCCCACCTCATCTTGGCTGCTCCAAAGCGCTGGGACAGAGAGCTCTGTCCCCCAACCTCAACCCCAGTCCTGGTCCCAAGCTGAGGGTGTTTGAGAGCCAGCTTTGCGTGCCCACTTGGATACCCAGAGCCAACTGTCATGTCTACAACAGAACCCATCTTCCTCATGGGAGGGACGGCTCTAGAAGGATTCACTACCCACCTGGCTCCAAAAGCCGGAAGCAGGCACCATTGCTGGTTCTCCCACCTTCCGTACACATCACCCCAACAACCTGCCATGAGCAAGTGCTGGCCAGTCTACCCAATCTTCCCCATCCACGTCCTTCTTCCCAGGCACCACTGGCTTCCTCCGGAGTCTCTGTGCTCATCTCCGCTCATCAGCCCAGAGTCCTAACTCACCCGTTCTCTTCATGGAAGCCACCAGATACAGATACTTGTCCCTAAAAGGATAGGTAGGTTAAGCTTCCCTCCTGTCTGTGCCCTGCCACTCTGCCTCCTCACTGGGATCGCTCCTACATCCTCACTTCCAAGTGGCCCCGCCAGGCTCGGTTTAAAGGCCACCTCTTTCCTGGAGCCGGCCCAGCTGCTCAGCCCAGAACAGGCCTTCAGAGCAAGATGGGTCTTGCCCCTGGTGGCAAGGAACTGGCATGGTTCTCACTTGCTCACAAGGAGAGCAGTGTCTGTGTCTCACCACTGTCCACCCAGCGCTGCCCAGCATGCTGCAGGATTTCCTAAATGCTTGCTGAATACTATGCTGCAGAAATGCCATGACACAACCAGGGAGCTGTGACAGTATGTCAGGCAGATCAATGCTACAGGCAGGAGAGAGGATGGCAGGTGGGTGGAGTCAGCTGTGGGAGGCTGCACAGAACTCAAGGAGAGCTGAGCTGAGTGTGGTAGCACAAGCTCTAACCCTAGCACTCGGGAGGCTGAGGCAGGAGGACTGGGAGTTTGAAGCCAGCCTGGACTACACAGTGAGTTCAAGGACAACCTGCACTATTCAGCAAGACCCTGTCTCAAAAAGTCAAACAAAAAAGGAGATACAGAAGAGCAGCTGCTCCTGGGAGCTCATTCAAGGTCAAGGGTAAAGCAGTCCAGTGTTGTGAATGCTCTATCAGGACTTTCTCTCCCAGCGTTCTTGGGAAACATTCCCACACTGGAGGAGCTGCAGAGGCAGGGTGTCCAGCTCCCAGGGGAGGAAGTGGGTGAAGCGGCATGAGAATAGGGGTGGGAGAAGCAGTTTGGAGGTGCTGGCCATGGCCATGTGCACGGGGAGACTGAACAAGTGTTTGCTGCATGCTATTTCTTTGACTCGTATGCACAGGTCCTGTACACTCTTCTTTCTTCCTTTTAAAAAAACTTTTAAAAAATTTTTATTTTTATTAGTACGTATTTGCGGTCCACAATGATTCTGTCCCTTATGGGGAGTTGGCACATGCACAGAACACATCTCTATTATACTTTACTCGTTCCCCCTCCCCTTCCATCTCTAGGTCCCCTTACCCTTACAAAGACCTATCTCCCCATTCCCTATTATCTGCCTTTTATTTTGCTCTTTAAATTATTTACACTTGGGGTTTTTCAAATGAGGGAAACCATGTTCTATGGGACATATTTCATAACTGAAATGAAAAGTAAAAAGTAAGAAGTCTTAAACTGAAGCAAAGGGCACAAGGCCAGGCAGACAAATCCTGTCCAAGCTGCCTAGTGCTTCCATCTCTGTCCCCTCAGCCCAGTCACTGGACGGCCATTGGTACCCAAAGGATCTGCTCTGGTCCCAAACCTTTTCAGAGAACCCTATGGATCGAGTGAGAGCAGGAACACATCTTACCCTTTTCTTAGCTTCCCACCCTCCCACCTGCTTTGTGATTTTGTACACACCCCTTCCCCACGCTGGGCCCTGGAATCTGTAACACTGCAAGCAGCGGGCTGGACCAGAGGCACGGAAAGTTCCTTACAGGCATAACTGTCAAATTCTTCCAAACTGCCCACTCAATATTGCAGAATGGTAGATGAGCAAAGAGCAGAGGTGTGAGTCCCATGTGATACATCTGTGCACACACGTGTGCGTGGTGTGCCCTGCATTACAGCCACCCAGCACCAGCGTCCTGCATCTCTCACATGGGCAGTGGTGCTGGTCCCTCTGTGAGTCTGTATAGGGTTACACTCAGGTCTCAGCAAACAAGCACCAAGCGTCTGAACGCTGCCCGGGAGGCAAGAGCACCACGTGAACCACCAGAAGGGTGAGGGCCTCAGAGATCATTGCAAACGCATGCTCATTCGAAGGAGCAGAAACTGAGACCAGAGAGGCCAGCCAACCCATCCAGTCTGCACAGCAGGTTGGAAATGAGCCACTACTAAGCCAGACCCCTCAAACTGAAGGCGGATATTTCTCCTACCCACTCCACCCAGGCTTCTGGCCCCAGGCGCAGAACCCAGGCCGCCATCCCAGGTCCTGAGCTCCTTTGCCTGCAACTGCCGTCCCTGCCTCCTGACGCTGGCCAGCTCCTCCCACATTTCCCTTCACACCCCTGCCCCCACCCTGGCCCACTGCCCCTCCCCAGGCAAAGCCAGCAAGGTGGGGACCTCTCAGGTGACGGATGGGCCACATACTCTTTCACTTGTCACATGGGCATACAGAATGACAGACCTTGGGAACTGGGCATTAATATCGAAGATTTATAGTCAAATCTGTTACGCCTGAAGGCACTTCCCCCAAACTTGGCTCAGCCTGAAGGTCGCTTTTCCGAGGTGATAAGTGCAAAAAAGATGTCCTCACCCGCCCTCCCAGGCCTCTCCTCCTGGGAGCTGAGAGCTTAGGCTGCACTGAAGGGACAGGGCAGGAAGCAGGGACAGAAATTCTCCAACCCCAGGAGTGGCCCAACCCCCTCTTGCTGCCTCCTGGTCCCCCATATGCCACTCTGAAATGGGTTTCCAGGAGGAGGAGGGCAGCTGCCAGGGAGGGCCCAGGGGGGTGAGGGACAGAGGCTGCGCCCGGGCAGCCCTGGGGGTGCCATGGGTGTTTCAGAGCAAAGCCTGGTAACATCTCCCTGTACTGGCACGGGGTGGGAAGGGAGAAGAGGGAACAACATCTGGCCCAGTAAAGGAGCAACACTGTGCCCAGGGCGCACAGCTCAGAATTGGAAGCTGCCCCAAGAGACTGAAGGGATAGATAAGTCACCACCCGGGTCTTCCCAGCAAAGGACAGAAGCCAAAGTCCAGCCACTCACCATATATTTACCCAAGTCCCCTAGAACTTGGGGATAGAAGACTTGAGGGATGTCTTAAGACTGACCAGGCCAATGGCCCCATTTAACAGGTGAGGAAACTAAGGCAGAGGAGTAAGAATCCTGGTCCAGTTACTCATTTGAGGACCTGGGCTGCCAGCCAGGGTTCCTCCTGACCTGCTGCCAGATCCAAGCAGAGCCTGCGCTGGGCATGGGGACAGGGGCACAGGACAGGTAAGTCCTTGTAAGAACAGAGCCTAATAGGCGCAGGGCTCAGCATGTAGACCCTGGAACCACGGTGGGAACGTGAAGAGCAACAATCACAGCTAATACATGGGCCCCATCACGGTGCCCTGGGAGTGTATTATCCTCCCCATTTTCCTAGAGAAAACTGAGGCATGAGCCTCATGGCTGTCGAGTTGCTAGAATCCAGGACCCATCTGCTGACACCATGTCACTCCCTCCCAGGAGAAGGCAGCATGGTGGGTTATCACAGACAGGCTTTAAGCAGTTAGCTGTGAGATACCTGGCTGCTGAGGTCCAGACTTCCCTGGTGGGGAGAGGTATCCACAGGCTGAGGTGGCCTTCAAAGGCTTCCTGGAGGGGGCAAAGGCAGTAGGGTGTAGCCAGAGCCTCATGGGGCCCCTCTCCTAATGGGAAGGACACCTCCCAGGCTGAATCCGGTTCCAGACTGTGCTTCAGGCCAGTAGTAGCACA
The DNA here is from genome assembly GCA_004027595.1 of Dinomys branickii. NCBI lineage: Eukaryota > Metazoa > Chordata > Mammalia > Rodentia > Dinomyidae > Dinomys > Dinomys branickii. The sequence goes on from PVLD010010328.1 coordinate 11,163, forward strand.
CTCCGAACCCTGTCCCAAGGAACCCATTCTGTTGGTCCCCCTGGTATTCCCTGCAGGCGGAGGTGGCCAGACCCTCTGCAGAGCAGGTGGCCCAGGCAGGGAGTGGGAACAGGCTGCGTGGGCAGCTGGCGTCCTGGCACTGCCGTGAGGGCAGAGGAGGCGGCGGGCGCCAGCATCCTGGATGCGGGAGCTGGCCCAAGAGTGATGCCGTTCTTGGGTTATAGATGAGCTAAATTAGCTGTGACGCTCATTAGCGGCAGCTCCTAATTAGTGAAAATTAATATTGGCTTTGATAGAGACGTCGGCACCAGCTCTCCAAGGCAGAGGCATTATCGACCTTGTCAGCTGGACTAACGACTGGGTAAGTGGGGGTGCCAAGGGGCCTGGCAGTGGGCACTGGGTCACGGCTCACCTGATCTCTAGCAGTTCTTCCGCAGAGCCCTACCTCCACCCAGGGCTGCCTCGGACCCCAGGGAAAGCAGGCTACATCTAGAATAATTATTGCTTGCATTGTTTGGCTCTCGTGCACCCCAGGCAGTGCAGCCAGTGCAGACTTGAGTTCCCAGGAACCCTGGATGTACATACTTTGTAGTTTTAATCTGTTTTACAGATAAGGAAAACTGAAGCTCAGAGAAATTTGAGTAACCTGTCCTGGGATATCTGGGTACCAGGATTTGGGCCCAGAAATCTGACTCCCATGCTCCCTGACCTGGCACACCATGGTACACTCAGCATGGAGCACATAGTAGGGCTTCAACAAATACAGTCAAACATATGAGGAAACACAGGGTGCTCCAAGTTCTTCCCAAGTGTTCCTATGTAGTTTTCACAGTCCTGAGGATTGAACCCAGGGAATGCCCTTTTTATTTTTTATGTTGAGACAGGGTCTCAATAAGTGGCTAAATTGCTCAAGACTGAGCTCCAACTCGCGATCCTTCCGCCTCAGCCTCAGGGTACTAGGATTTTAGGTGGGCACCACTGTGCCTGATGTGTTTATTTACTTTTTACTTTGTTCTTCTCCATCTACTTATCTCATAGAGAGCCTGTGCTTCCATTTGAAGCCACAGAACAAGGCGTTTCTCTGGAAAGTGCCCAGCACAAAGTCTCCGACTCTGTATTCTAGGATGACGCCTCTGTGGACAGGAGAGCCCAGGGGACCCATCTCTGCAGGTGATGGGAGCCTGGAGCCCACAGCTTGCTGACACCTTGGCTGTGCCATTACCCAGTGACCAGCTCTGAGGCCTCCCCTCCAGGCCACTTGGGAGCTGCCAGGTGGACGTGGCCTCCCTCGTCCCAGTCCCTGCTCCCCAGCCAGGCACCTTGGGTCCTAGCTCAGGGTAATAAGGGGAAGTAACAGATACATCTATTTTTAATCCAAATAAAGGGAAAATGTTTGCCACCACAGAGTTTATAAAAATAACAATGCATTATTTGGGCATTAATAACAATAAAGATGTCAGACTGTCAGATAAGAAGTTAATCTCATTCCAAGCACAATTAAAGACGCTATTATCCCACCACCTGGGGCCACTTTGACTTTTACCACGCAGCAAGCTTAATAGATAAAGGGGCCACTCACAGCACAGGGAGTCCTTGGCACTGCCCGCCTGCCCAGCCTGCAACTTGCTGCCCCCTCCAGACCTTCCCTCGGTGTTCCCAGCTCAAGGACTCAAGCCCAGCATCGCAGGACATTCAGGGCTGAAGGTGAGGACAGAGCAAGCCGGGGCCTGGGACTGTGCACTTGCTTGTCACCAGTCCAGCTCTGATCCAGGACCCAAAATACCTCGCCCCATACAATGTGTACACCGAGGGGACCCCATCTTTGAGTCCTCAACAGTCTGAATCAGTATGGGTCCAGACAAGACAGAAACACTGTGAGCACTGTACTGAGAGGGAACTGAATACAGGGACTCCGTCCAACAGGTGATGGAGAAGCTGAGGGGCTCCCCAGGGGGTGGTATGGAACCAGAGAAGGGCAGCAAAGGCACATGGGTTAAGGTGGTATTACCAGGAACCCAGCCAGGCAGTGCTGGAGCCACCTCGAGGTGAGGGGGACACGCCTTGGCTGCTCCTCTCCACCTGTCTCCTGTCAGGCCTCTGCTGGCTCAGCGCGGGGGGAAGCCAGCTGACCCTGGAGCCAGAGCTGGGCTGCAGAAGGCCAAGAGTGGATCCGAGGGTCCAGGGTCCAGCCCCAAAATCCAACCCCCAGGGCCCGGCCCCAAAATCCAGTCCCCACCGAGAATGAAAGTCAATTCTTCCCAGGCACATCTGTGTGCATGGAGGGTAAATATGAAGTAGGAGTTACACGGGCCATCAAAGCAGTGACTGTCCACGGAAGGAAACAGCCACACAATATATCATTGCCAGGCCACAGGGGAGGTGCCGATTGTGTTACAGGACAGGAAAGCAGAGATCACAAGAAGGAACCCAGGAAGGCTTCCAGGAGAGAGAGCTTGAGATGCATGAAGGAAAAGAAAGAGGAAAGGAACCCAGGATGGGCAGGTTGGGCCGCAGACACCACAGGCACAGTGTGGACCAGGCACGGCAATGGGAAGGACATGGCAAAGTATGGCTGGGAGAAGAGGGGGCTCCAGGAGGAGGTCATTAGCATGGGCACGTGTGTGATGGAGGTCCCCCTAATGTCTGGGTCTCAGGGGGAGTTTGGCCTGGGGACAGTGATCTGGGTATGACTGGAGCAGAGGAAGTCACACGGCCGATGCAGAGGAGACCCTCATGGACGGCATGTGAAGGGGATAGAGGGTATGTTCCTGTTCTGGAAGCAACCACAGCTGCGGAGGCCCAGAGAGCCTCCAAAGTAAGAAAGGGACAGGAGAGGTCTCAGGACCTGTGTCCCGGGTCCTGACGGTCTGCAGGGTGAAAGGCAGCACAGAAGCCTGGGAGACCAGGTATGTCAGGTGCCTACTGGGCCAGGCCTGGGGAGACCCACTGGCTGGCCTTGGTGTGCACTGTACCAGTGGTGAGGTGAGGTCAGGACCAAGGTCAAGAGTGAGCAAGTGTAGACCAGCCAGCCTGGAAGTTTGGCTACAGGATCCATAAAATGAAAACTGCTCTTTGGGACTGTGCTGGTTAATCTAGATTGTCAGCTTGACTGAACTGAGAGGTGGCTAGATTGTGAGGACAATAACTGCATCAGTGTGTTCACACGCCTTTTAGGGGGAGGGGCCTAACTGAAGGAAGAGAGTCCTGGGAGCGTGACCTTGGGGATGGTGTCTGGTCCCCTTCCTCTCCAGCTTCTCCCTCCACTCTCTGTTTCCTGGAAGCCATGCGTTGAGCAGCTTTCCTCACCAGGCGCTTCTGCAATGATGTTCCTGCCTTGGAGCAGCCAACTATGAACTGAGACCCCCGGAACTGTAAACCAAAACAACTCTTCCCTTTTCTAGGTTGTGGGTGTCAGGTATTTTGACCTGACCACAGGAAAGCTGGCCAGCTGGGGACATTACTAAAAGAATGCAAAGACAGACTGGGAGAAGGTACTTATAAATCATAGATCTGCTAAAGCACTCACTACAGGAGTCTTTTATTCATCTATAAAGAGCCCTCAAAGCTCAGTAATAAGAAATCAACTGCTTATTTTTAAAAAAATGCTCAAACATTTGAAGAGGCACTTTACCAAAGTAGATATATAGATGGCAAGTAAATTCATATACAAAAAGATGCTGAATCTCATTAGTCATTAGGAAGATGAACATTAAAAACCATAATGAGATGCTGCTACACATCTTTTAGAATGGTTCACAGGGAAAGGAGGGGGTTATTGTGTAATGGGCCCAGAATTTCTGTTTGGGATGACAGAAATGCTCCAGAGACAGGTACTGGTAAGAACTGCATAACATTGTGACTGTACTCAATGTCACTAAATTGCACACCTAAAATTGGTTAAAGTGGTAATTTTATGTTACGTCTACTAAAATTTAAAAAAGACCTTCCAAGTGCTGCTGAGTAAGGGGACTGGGAGTCTAGACACTGCTGGTGGGAACATAAAGTGGTACAGCCACTTTGAAAGAGGGTTTGGCAGATTCCTAAAAAGTTAAACTACAAATGTAATTCTTCATTCTTAACTCCGTATATTTTCCCAAGAGAAACAAAAATGCATATAGTACACAAATGTTCCTGGCAGCTTACTTGAAAGAGTCCCCCAAACTGAAAACAACTCCAAATACCTATCAGCAGGTGAATAGTAAAGTGAATGGTGTTTACAATAAACTGCAACTCAGAAACAAAAGGGAATGCACTGTTGATATACACAGTAATATGACTAGCCCTCAAAACAGTTGCGCAAGATGAAGGTAGAGAGACGAAAAGGTACATAGAGTGTCACTCTGCCTACATGGGTTCCAGGAAAGACAAGGCCATCCAAAGTGACAGCGAACAGTTCAGGGATCACCTGGGGAGGGGGAAGGAAAGCGACAAGGAAGGAGACAGAAGAGCACAAGGAAACTTTGGGGGTGATGAATATGTTCCCTGTCCTGCTTGGGGTCGTAGTTTCATGGATATATGCAAATGTCAGAAGGCATGCATTACACGCTAGAAGCCACTCAGCCTGTTCCAAGTCAATTACACTTTAGCAACACCAGAGAAAAAGTGTTGTTTTAAAATCAGCTTGGATGGAAAGAAGGAGAATTTGGGAGTCAGTGGACAGGGACAGAGGGTCTGGGGGGCTGTGGGTTAGGATGGATGTGACATGGATGGGAGAAGGAAAGGTGCACAAAGAAGGAACCTAGGAGAAAGACCCCGGGAGCCGGTGTGCAGGGGCCAGGTGCTGTGGGAGGAAGGTGTCCTGGGGGGCGAGGCCCAGCTCCCGCTTTCCAGCCCCAGCGGTTGCAGGGCCCAGGGACAGCACCTGGAGCCCTGTCAGTGTGGACCCAGTATTGAAGTTCAGATGGCAAAAAGCGGCACAAACCAAGGGAAGACGTGGGAATGGAACAGAGAGGGTTCCCAGGGGCCAGAGACGACAGGCCACTCCCAGCCATGGATGAGGGAGGGTTTTATGCAAGAACACACAGCAGGGACAAGGTGGGCAGAAGAGAGAGCAGCAGAGCACAGGGCAAGAGCATGCCCCACAAACAGCATGTCCCCCAGGAAAGTGGGGGTGACATCCAGTCTTTTAGGGAACTGAGTATCTACACAGGCACCCAACCCCATGACAAGGGGTGCAGATCTAATCCCAGCTGGCCTGGGCTGGTAGGCTAAGGAGCTTGGGATGGACAGTTGGGCAGCAGGAACCAATGAAGGATTCTCTGCTGACAGGTGACACCAGCAGAGTGGACACCACCAGCAACACCCGCTTCAGAAACCCTATCTGTACACCGTCAAGAACCCACCATGGCTCGCCATTACCTACATTCAGGATTTGTCTTCAGGTCTCACATTAGGACCCTGTCTTTTCTGCCATGATCCCCTTTACAAACCCTCTCCTCCAACAAAATCAGCTTACCCTCTCTTCCCTCGATACATGAGATCACTCTTTGATTCTGCTGAGTATCCCCTGACCCCAGTGTCCCAGTGTACCCCCAGTGCTGCCATTTCTCCTCCAAGCTAAACATCTCCCATCCTGATGTTCATTCTCTCATTTAATAACTATTTGTTGAGTTCCAAGCCCTTAGCAAGGTACCAGCAACACTGCACAGAAAAGATGGAGCCCTCACCCTGTTTGAGCTTCATGTATGGGGGTGTGGGAACAAACTGCACAAATACTCAAAGGAAGGGAGTTCTGGGCAGAAGGAACAGCAAGTGCAAAGGCCCTGGGGTGCAAATATTCTTGGCTCAGACTATAAGCAAATCCTGTTGCTGATGCAGAGTGAAGAGGAAGGTGGGAGGAGCCAACTCAGAGGCAGACAGAGGCTGGGCCATAGTGGCCTGCAGGCCAGCAGAGCAGTCTGGAATTTGGTCTAATGTACAAGGGAGAGTCCTGGGAAGGTCAGAATCCAGGAAGGGTCCTGATGATTTATGATTCCAGTCACTCCAATTGTGAGGTAGAGGCTGTGGTGGGGGGCAGAGGCTGCTCTGCCTTGTCCCTCATGGAATCCCACCTGGCCCACCATGGGTGGTCACTCTGCTCCGGTTTCCCTGATTGTACAGAAAATATAATGAGAGTCAGTGGGTCACACGCAGAGCGGCATCTCCGAGTCAGTGATGGTGAACCTTTTAGAACTTTCAATAACAAACAGCCTACTGTGGCACAGGTGCAGTAGGTTTGCCACCACGGCCTGGGTGCTCAGTAACGGTCCACTATTACTATGGTCACTCTGGAGGAGCCCTCTCCAAATGTCTCGGCATAGCTGTCATTTTATTTTGACAGTGACAACCAGGTGTAGTTTTGTTTTTTTTTTGTACCAGGAATCAAACTCAGGACCTTATGGTTGCTAGGCAGGCACTTTTGCTGCTGAGCTATATCCCTGGCCCCTGTCATTTTATTTTGGATGCCATGATAAATTCTCCTGGTTCCTAAGTCCGGGACTATTGCAATCTCTTTATGCAGGTAGTTGGCTGTAGCTCCAATAGATGGAAAATTCCTTTAAATATTAACTACAAATTTAAAATTCACTTTGTGCTGAGAAGAGGTCTCTGCTCAGGACACTGTTACATGAGGGGTGGCGGAAGGGCTGGGATCTGACTGGTAGAGCTTAGAGGACATTGTTCGAGGCCAAAGAACACAGCCGGTGACAGTGACCCCCTTCCCTCATGCAACCAAAAGGGTTGCTCAGAAGTCTGGGGGCCAGGGAACAAGACCCAAGGAAGGGAAGGCAGGTGGGTGAAAGATGAGCAGTGATGGGGGGAGGGGAGACCGAGGAGCCAAGGGACAGAAAGACTCCGCAGAATTTAATAACTGGGTCTGTCTGTGCTGGGAGTGAGGGCCACGAGGATGACAGTCATGGCTCTGCTCTTGAGGGCAGCCCCTTCTGGGATTGAGGGGCAGATAGGGGACAAATAACTGAACCCAAGGTGCTAAATATGAAATGGGGTGACACAGACTGGAGCCCAGGTGGGCTGGGCCTCTATAGGGGGCCCTTGCCTCTGAGTCCCAGCTAGTCCTCTTTACTTCTGCTTGGCAAAGGTTCTGTCCAGTATCCGTCAGAGCCTGGCTTAATTCCCATCTCCTGCAGGAGGCCTGGCCTGGACAGTGCTAACGCAAGGGCCTGTGCCTTGCACTCCTATACTCCTTGGTAAAGACCCACGAGCTTAGAAGGAGGATCCTGATCCCAGAACATCCCTCTCGGAGATACTGATGCAGAAATTCGGGACTGGTCTGAGTATAGTACTGGCATCCCTTCCCAGCCCTCCTAATTTGTCCCCCTTGCATGTGTATCCAGCCTGGGTAGTCCGGTGAGCTAAGAAGCGTGGCCCTTGCATCCAACATGAATTCCTGGCAGGCAGAGCCATGGACCTGCTGAGCTTCCCGGGACCCTGTAGGGCCTCAGGAAATTTGGTGGAATAGAGCAGAAGGCCCATGAAATGCTGACAATGCTTGTTGCTGGAGCACAGGGTTCCCCTGGGATTCTATGTCCCTGGGGAATGAATGGCCAAGGTGTAAGTCACTGATCTACAGAACTTGCCCTGGTTCTTAAGTTCAGGACCATCCAGGTAAGGTGAGTGGGAATCTAGGATTCTGTCCCTGTGATTCAGTTCTCTGCCTGCCCTTGGAATTCCCTGGCTAAGGCGACCTGCACTTGCCAACTAGACTTGCCCGAAGGAAAGGCCCGTCTGCTGCACAGAAGGTTCCACGGCTCAGGCAGAGCTGACAGTGTGTCACTAACCGGGGATGGGGCCCAGCAATCCATTCAGCAAGTCTTGCAGATAATCCAGAAGCACACTGAAGCCTGAGAACCACATTGTTCATTCACATGCTGTTCTCACTCACAACCACATGTTTATTTCACACACTTCACACTCTGGACTTGGGCGCATGCTCTCGGCAGCCGGGTCCAGCTACCCTCTGCTTTCTGCTCTGGGGTCTTCCTGGTGCTAGTCCCTGCTCACATTCCTTCTCCTGTCCTCCATGGACAAACCAGAGCCAGGGCCTTAAGTGACAAACCTGAGGGGAGCCTGCATGTCCTACAGGGCTCTGGGGTGTCTTTTGCTCCCCCGATTCTAGCCAGGTCATAAACAGCAGTCTCCAAGGGCCATCTGTAGCCCCTTGGGGGTACATACACATGCGTGTGCACACTCACTTGCACACATCCTCACACCACGCAGTCTGTGGGTCGTGTTCCATCCACATGGATCTCTACAAGCATGTAGAAGCAGCAGAAATGAGATCAAAGTGAAGTCACACACTCACACCCCGTGTAGAGACAGAAGTGCCAGCGGCAGTCACGTCAGTACATCCATACACATCCAGGCTGCCCTGCAGGAGGGCACTGGAGGAAGAGGACGGCACAGAGCCCCTGGATCACCACCACTGTCCTGCCCAGAGGCTCAGACTCCGTCTCTGGGGTGTGGCTGGCTCCACCGACCAGCAAGCGAAGCCCGGTCCTCCCACTCTCCAGAGAAAAATTATGACTTTCTAGGGAGGAGGCGTTTTCCTTTTTGTGGTTTTTTCCTCTCCCCTCGTTCAGCACCCGGCACTAATTTATGACTATTTTCCCAACTCCACTGAAGTAAGAGGGTAATGGCTTTCTGCTGCTCGCTTTCTCTCACCTGTCACTCTCCGCCAGCTACCTGACAGGACTGCAGACAATGTTCCAATCACAGGGGCTGTTTTTTCGCAGGGAAGCAAAGAATTCATAGTGGCCGTGGGGAGAGTTATTTCATTCCTGGATGGAACCACGTCAGGTAAACAGCTGTAAAAATTCATACCAAGAGGGCTGCCTCTGGCTGAAGGGTGGGCACACTCCCCGCAGCCGGGAGGAGCTGCCTGGATGGGGGTCAGAGCTGGGTGACACTTGATGGCTTCCACTGCCCAGGCCATTCCAGCCTTTCAACCTTGGGTCGGTCACACTGTCTCCTCATACTTCAAATGCCTCAGTGGCTGCTGGGAAAAACACTCTCTGTCTTCAGGGACAGGGGAGGACAGCCTGACAGAACAGGGGTCAGGGCCAGACATTACCTGAAGGGGCTGCCTCCCCCCAGCTGGGTGCCTCTGGCCAGGCTGGAGAGCCTCAGTTTGTTACTTGGAAAACAGATTCTCTATGCCCAAGTATCCAGCAGAATGTGCAGTGGTGACGGAAATGTTTTTGTCCCTGGGTGCTAGCGGCCACTGAGCACTTGAAATATGGCTGGTAGAAATGATAAAGTGAATTTTATATTTTTTATTTAATTATAACTAGTTTGCTTTTAAATAGCCACATGTGACGAGTAGCTGCTCGCTACTCTTTGGATCTGGAATGTCTCCCCCAAAGCCCATACGTACCAGGGTTGGTCCCCAGACAATGGTATGGGTAATAGTTCCTGGAAACATTAAGAGGTGGGGGTTAATGGGAGGTCTGAGGTCACTGGGGTCACGCCTTGACAGAGATATTGGGATCCCTGTACCTTTCTCTTCCTCTGTCACTTCCCAGGCACAAGTGAGCAGTTTTGCTCTACCATACATTCCCAGCATGATGTACGATGACCATAGACTGAAATCTCCAGAACTGTAAGCCAAAGTGAACCTTTTATCTCTCTACACTGGCTATCTAGGGTGTTTGTTACAATGTTGGAAAGCTAACACACAACTCTACCATACAATGCACTCTGCTTTTCCCCCATGTGCTAAAATACCGCAAATAGAACAATACAGAGGCAGACCGTAGTGCCCTGGCCCTAGGTCACAGTGAGAACCAAATGAGACAGCATATACAAAGTCCTGGCACCTAGCTGGCCCTCTGTAAATGGCAGCCCCTTTCCTTGGCCTCTTAATAATAACTTGACAGGACACAGTCAGAAGGACGGGAGGAGGAGGATGTGAATTTAGTCTTGGCTCCACTGTTCATTAGTTCTGTGATTACCAGCAAGTTCATTGCTCTTCTGGCCTTCAGGTTCCTCATCTGCCACACAGAGACAGAAATGCCTACCTGGTGGGTTACCATAAAGATCTGATAAAATAATGTGTACAAAGCACCTTGTAGGTGCTCAGCAGACAGCAGCTACTCGAATTGCTGGTGTTCAGAGGCAGCAGAACACACTGGTTAAGAGGATGGGTGCCAAATTCAAATCCCAGCGCCTCCTCCATTCCTCTGGCTGAATGATCTCAAGCAAGTCATTTAAATCTGTTTCCTTGCTTTCTTCATCTATAAAGTGGGAATAATCATAATACATTAAGTATCCCTGATCTGAAAACCCAACATGATGGTTCAGATTTCCAGATTAAAGATGCTCAATCAGTACATTCTGTGCAAATATTCCAACAGCTGAAAAATTCCAGAATCTGAAACTCTTCTGGCCCCAGCATTCTGGAGAAGGGATACTCAGCCTTCAGTACCTTCTTCACAGGGCTGTGGTAGGATTAAGAGAACAGATAGCGGCTACTGATGCACAGTCAATACTCTGCATGTTAGTTAAATAAAAAATTAGAATGAGGGCTCCAAAGATAAGATACTGGACAACATCTACATCTTCCTCAAGAAGAGCTGGCCAGTATCTGAGACCCCAGAGGGCCTGCACTCTGCTCTGTGGATGGCAAGACACTGCTGGGACCAAAGGAAGGACAGAGAACAGGAAACTCTTCACTTCGGGAAAAACGAGCCAGTTCCAACATGAAGATGCTCTGGACCTTGGATTGTGGCTCTCAGACACTCTGGGGACTTCTCATCTACTCATGCTTGGTGACAAGAGAGTCAATGTCTTAATTCACCCTCATTCACTCAGAGGAGGGAACGCTAGCTGGAAAGCTGGCAGCAGGAGGACACAAACTTCCTCCCTCCAGTCAGCTCCAAGCTACTCCACCTCTCTGAACTCCAGGAACCCAGAGCAGGGTGCGGGGAAAGGAGCCCCCACACTGGGAGGAATGGCTGGGACGGTGGGGGTAGCCCTGTCTCCACTCCCTATTGTGCTTCAAATGAGCAGAGAACTGGGCAGAATACCACTGGAAAGGAACGGGTGACCTTTCTTGTTAAGTCGGTGAGGGCAGGCTGGGATTTACCAGCCTGATGGTGTGCCAGGTTTCACACTGGGCACAGATGTCATCTGAAAGGTGGGCACCAGGCTGAAGCAGGGACATGCCCCTTTGGGGCCCAGGGTAGCCAGTCTTGATGTGACCCTTGATCTAATTTCAGAACGTGGCCTCTTTATTGCCACTTCCCAAATAGACTCAGATCTTTCTGTTCAGGGGACTAAAAGGCAGTGCCGGTTTTCTGACTGACAGGTATCTAGCAAACTAAAGCAGTAATCTTAGCTGTGAAAATGTCCATTCTCCCACACAACATTCAGGGAATCTATTTTCACTTTTGATGGGACAATGAGGCTAGAGGGCAGGTTAACTGTCCTCAATTGAACTTGGGTCCAAATAGAGGTCATTTACTCTGGGATGTAAGGCACTTTGAGACTGAAGCCCAGGCCTGAACACTACTCCCCTAGAAGTCTTCTGATCCTTGTGTTCAGAGGGAGGGTGGGACTGGGCCAGAAACTGGGACTAAAGACATCAGAAGGACCCTCTGCTATTAGAAGGCACTTGTCCAGGCGGGACATCCAGGTAGAATGGGGACCACCTCTAAACCACACCACTGAGCACATCACGTCATGCCACCAAACAGCACAAGAGCTCTGCAAAGGAGGCCCAGGCAGCTACTTTACAGACGAGAAAACTGAGGCTCTGAGAGCGAAGTAATTGCCGGAGCGAAGTCTCTGCATAGCCGGGCACTCGGGGCACAGGGCACTGTCCTCCACAGCATGGAGCCACATGCACTGTCCTGGATGTGCAGCCAAGAGCAGTGGCCCACAGCTTTGCTGTTGGCCGAGGGCAGCAAGCATCAGCCCTCTTCCCTGACAGTCCCGAGCCTACCTGGTCTACAGCTTGGGCAGGACTCGCCCTCTCCCAGGCAGGTGGTGGGAAGAGCACCCACCGAACAGGGAAGCAGCTCCCTTCTCCTTAATTGACTATAAATTGCTCCAGGGCTTTTAATGAAGGCCGTCAGGAGTAATTACGTCCACTGCTGTGGCGCAGCCACTCTGTAAACACGCGGGTGGGGCTGGGGTGAGTGGCAGCTGGGCCCCTCAGAGTCCCCTCCCCTGCTACCCCCCTTAAATCACACATCTGTCAACCTGGCAAGCTCTGACTAAGGTGTAGGGGACACAGGTGACATCCTAGGCAGGAGCCCAAAGGGTGGGCAGGTGTGCAGGTCTAGGAAACCGAGGCAGCCCTCTCAGGAGCACTCAGTGGAAGGGAATGGACATCTCAGGTGTCGGACAACTGAGTTCCTGCCTGGGTTCTGGGGGCGAATCCCTGCCTTTTCCTCTCCTGATGGTCAGATCAGAGGTGGGCCGGGGTCTGTGAATTGCTTTTAGCAACTGCCATCAATCACACCGTCCCACTGTGAGGCGGGGCACAGAGATGAGTGAGGGCTCAGGGTGAGACTGGGACAGTGTCAGAGAGGAGGGGCTGGTGCTGCCACTGCACTGTCCCCCCAGTGGACTCCTGCTGTGGACAGGCCCTGCCAACCTATGTTCTCCTGTTCTCAGCTTCCTTCATGTGTCTCCATGTTCACAGCACCCTTCACCGTACCTCCTCCTCAGACAGGGCTTCCAGCCCAAGGCCATGCAGCAAGGCTGAATGTGCTCCTGGGCCAGGACAGCCACCTGGCCGCCACACACAGGACTGGCCCCACCAAGCACCTCAACACCCCCCTGGCTCGCAGGGACACCAAGCAAGGAAGGCCGTCCTGCTCACTGTCACCTGCTGCTCATCCTAGGGCATCCCACCTACCAGGGCCATGGGACATGGTCCCTTCGTACCTTCAAAAGGACCTCAATCTTATCTGTTCCCAGAATCCAGAAGGCTGTGGGGGTGGCAAGAGCTGTGACAGATGAGGAAATACAGTCTAGGGATCAGGGGTCAGTTGAGGACTTTGCTGCCCTGGCCATGTGCCCCTGGGTCACCTCCTAGTAGTGGACTGAGTCCCTGCATGTTGGATGCACTCTCATCTCTGATCAACCTGCAAAATAGGTGCCCCCAGCAGTTAGACTGTGCCACTCCTGGGGGTGACAGTGTCAGAAATCAGAGACGTCACTGCAGGCTCAGCCCCACTCACCTCCTCTCTACCTGGGCTGTCCAAGGCAGCATGGGGCCAGAGAGACACCTCAGGGACACATAGCCGGGCTCTACTGCCCCACATTCTGAGGCAGCACAGAGTAAACACTGGGGCTGGGGTGAGCAGGGTGGAGGCAACAATTGTACTGAGCGGGTGGAAGTCACTTCCTGGCCCTGGCGGGTGGCTGTGGGACACACACACCTCCATGCCCGTCAGGCCTGAGTTCCCTGCAACATAGGGTTTCTCTAGAGAGCTCATAAAGCAGCCGATGTGGCGGAGCAGGCCCCACACTCAATAATCCCTCCATCTCGTGGCCACTCGGTCAGACACGGCATATTCATCTTGAATTATCCTTTCAAAGGTTGAATCAATCCTGTGAGGAGCTCAGACCCCACTGCGCACAGTCTTTCCAGCCCGAGAGCCTGGGGAAGGAGCCCCCAGGTAGCACTGTGACCCAAGCACATCCTTCCATCCACCCAGGACCAGGCCAGAGGTGACTAAGGCTCGAGGCTTGAGACTCTCACCCCCTCAGTCTACTGTGGTATAAAACCATGTGAGGAGGCAGAAAAGAAGCCAGGCCAGGAGCAATAAGGACCCCAGGCTCCACTGACTGTGAACCCTGATCGGGACACAGCTCTCAGCCTCAGTTTCCAGATCTGTAAGACGAGCCCCATATCTACCTCCTCTATAGGGTGTTGTGAGCACGGGACTAAGGCCAACAGGAAGTCCTTAGCACAGCGCCTGGCATACGGTGGGGTGACCAGGAGGGGCAGGCAGATGGGGTCTGTTCTGAGAGCTAGAGTTGGCAGCAAAGACTGGGACCACTGGAGCTACAGAGGGGACGCAGGGGCTGCCTTCACAGGAAGAGGGACAGCTGCTTCTGGGGAGCCTTGGAGCGGAGCAGGCTGCAGGGGGCAGTGGGTGGTATCACTCACTGCCTGGTGACACACAGAGCTCCCTCCACCATAGGGCACCTGTAGGCTGGCCGTTGAGCCAGTGGGATTCCTGCTCTTGCTGAGAGGTGGAACCAGGGGCCTCAGGGCCTCTTCCACCAGGAGAGAGAAAACAGGCCTTGGCAGAGTAACTTAGGAAGCCACACCAAGTATGCGTCCAGCCAGTGTGCTGGGAAAAGAACAGTCAACAACCCAAACAAGTAACAGTTCATTAACATCTATCAAAGTTTACTGTGTGCCAAACACGCTTCCAAATACCTTGCCTTTGTTCACCCATTTCATCTTTGCCACAATCCAAAAAAGGAAACACCAGTGTGATCATTATTCCCACCTTGCAGATGAATAAACTGAGGCAGAGAGCGGTTAAATAGCCCGTGAATGAGTCCACATTTGCAGAAGATGCAAAGGAAGGCTTCGGAAGAAGAAGCACCAAAAGATCAGTTGCTCAAGAAAAGCAACATCTGTCCTCTGTACAGCACTTTCATTTTCAAAGCTCTTTCCTAAGCAACCAGTGAAGATGGCTGGACAAGCACCAGCATCTCTATTCCCAGAGGAGGGAAACAAGGCTAAGAGAGGCTAAGGAACTTGCCTGTGATTACACTGCTAATAAGTCACAGAACTGGGATCAGAATCCAGGTCTTGTGGCTCCCTTCCTGGTGCTCAGTGTACTGTCCCCAGATGGGGCAGAGGAGGAAGGGGAGACACCCAGAAGAGGGGTCTTCCAGGGAGGTCCTTGCCCCACAGGACTGCTTTCCTGCTCTTTCTTGGTCAAGGACTGGAGAAACAACCCAATCTACTGCAGGCTAAGGCATACGGTTGGGTCCCCTGAGGTGTGTAAAGAACAGTAGGGTGTTGGGTGGTGATAACAAGTTCAAAGTTGGCTCTGCCTGCTGCTGTTGCCCCAGCCAGCTGGAGGGGTTTCAGTTCCTGTAAATTCCACTGTCGGCTACTCCCAGGGAGCCCAAGTGTTCCCTGCCGGCTGCAAGCTCAGCATATCCTCATGCAGCTGGTGCAGCTGAGCCAGGCTCATCTGCCAGCCCCACCAGCCACCCCCACCCAGCGCCTGCTGCAGAGCTATGACACAGCTGGCCCAGGCCCCACCCCAGATGCTACTGGTCACTGGAAAAGACCCCAACCCAGGAGTAAGTGATCTGGGTGTTTGCACACTTTGGTGTAAAAGGTCACTGTACAGCAATACCACCAACTACATGGTACATCCAGCGAGGACATGCATCTTTGAAGGAGCTCAAAGAGAGGCCTCCAAAGGTTCTCAAGCTCACACAGCTCCCTGAGTGCAAGGCCCAGGTCTCTTCTCTGAGACACAACTGTGCTGGCCAAGTCCCTCCCTAGAGAGGGGCCCCTAAC
The DNA here is from genome assembly GCA_004027595.1 of Dinomys branickii. Lineage (NCBI taxonomy): Eukaryota > Metazoa > Chordata > Mammalia > Rodentia > Dinomyidae > Dinomys > Dinomys branickii. The sequence continues at coordinate 26,665 of PVLD010010328.1, forward strand.
CCAGCACTTCTCCAAGATGGATACTCAGTCCTGAGCTTCGTTCCTGGGTGACCAACTAAGGAAAAACCAGTCCCGCCAGCCCACAGAGAGGCAGGAAGGTGCACTAAGGGGACCAAGTCCTGACTCTATGCCTGTCACCTGTGGGGCCCTGGGCAGCCCCCAGGCTCCTCAAGCCTCTAACCAGAAATGAGGACAGAACAGATGTTGGCCTTCCTGTAAGGCTCAGCTAGATCACACAGGCAACCTCGCTAGCGAGATGCAGGGGCTAAATGGCCAGCCCAACCTGGCCATCGGAGACACAACCCAAATGGTTTGCTCACTGCTGGCCAGCCTGTTCTCTCCCAGGCTTCAGCTGGTCAGCCTAACCACCAAGGGCCACCTTCCTGTCATCCCTGTGCCAGAATGAATCCTTCCCCACAAGGGCATTAATAGCTCTCTGTAGCTCACCCCTCCCACTCGCTCATGGTGGCTGGTCATTTCCCATGGGTCCTTTCCCCTCCTTAAGAGCAAAGATCCATATACGGAATCCCAGAGCTATGATGAAGTACACAGGCTTGAGGTCAGGCAGCTCTGGGTTTAAATCCAATTTGCATCCTTTGTAAGCTGTGTGGCTCCATGCAAGCTCCTGAACCTCCCTGAACCTCTGTGCCTCCTCATCTGCAAAATGGAGGTTTTAAGACCCACTCACTTGTTTTGCTATGAAAACCCAGTGAAATAATGTGTGTGCTACATATAGAGTAAGTGTGTCATTAAAGATGGGCGCCACTTCCCTGGTTATCTGGGATGTGCAGGCCTTACCCACACCCAGCAGAGCCTGGCACAGGTGTGCGGTGCGTGCCTTTCACAGCATGCCCACACGCAAGCCACATTGTTATCAGGGTGATTATGGTTGCCCCCAAAACAACTGCCCCAACCTAGTACCCACACCTGTGGAGGGTCTGGGCTGCCCTAGAGAGGCAGGAGAGGAGGCAAGAACAGAGAACCACCCACAGGGAAGGGAAAATCCTCCACAAGGTGCCAAGACTCAGAACGTCCCTGAGAAGCGCTGGGCAGCCCCGCCTTTCCTTCTTACACGCTCAGCCCCCGGACTACGCAGCTCCGAGGCTCCTGGCCCTTCCCTCCAAACCCCAAGTCTCAAGTTCAGAGCCCCCGACCCAGAACACTGCTCCTCTTCCCCAGGGCCGACATGCCATGTGGACACATGGGAAGTGCCCATACATTCCGTCTGTGCTAGTCTGGCCTGTGACGTCAGAGTTGGCTGTAGACAGGAAGGCAGGGGCAACTCACCTGGCACCCTGAGCAGGCTCCCCAGCCTTGGCCTTTGGGCTTCACCTATGAAATGTAACTGTTTGACCAGAACTGTGGTCATCAGCTTGTCCTACTTGAGACCCAAGGTGCTCCACGGACCCTTCAGGTGAGGGGAAGAGCAGAGCCGGGGTGCCGGGGGCCCTCACTCTCCATGGGCCTTGACTTCCACAGAACACGAGCCCTCTTCCTGAGCATTTACTTCCATCACTGTTCTGTATATCTCCTTCTACGTCGCCATCTTTGCCTCCCTCGCTACAAGGTCACTCCACCAGGGCAGGGACTGTCTGTCTCATTCTATCCTTGTACCCTGTTCTGCCTGACACACAGAAGACGCCCAGTGAAATCTCTGCTGAATGAATCAATGAGCGTGTGTCTGTAGACGCAAAAATGTGAGACTTCTGAGGCCGATTACAGTGTCCCAAATAGTTCCTGGGTAAAAAGAAGCTAAAATATCTTCTTACCTAGAGAAAAAGAACACCAGCGGAAAGGCCGGTGAGATCTGAATGAAGTGTCATTGCCAGCCTTATGTCGATGTTATTTTCCTGGTTTCCATAATTGAGGAAGGTGTTGGCCTCAAGACCATCTAGGTGAGGTCCTCCTACTGTTTTTATGACTTTTCTGTAAGTCTAAAATTATTTTGAAATAAAAAAGTCTTAAAAGTAAACATAAAATTCTAGACCAGTGCTCCCTCAAATGTGGGGAGGGTCCATGGGTGACCCCCAACATAAAGAATGTTTTTTCAATTTTAAAAGTGCTTTATTTGTCATAATTGTGTTACGAAGCTCAGGCAGGGAGCACCTGCACCCTGGGCCTCCTTGCTGGCTGCATAAGTGGCACTATGTGTCTATGTGGGCATCTGCACCTCATCTCGCCTCCTGCTGTTGGGGTCCCTATGTGGCTGGGGGGGGGGGCAGATGTTCACTGAGTCTCACCCACTGCAGCCTGAGCACAGGCACGGGTCACAGCACGGGCGACCAGACACTCTGGTCCAGAAGTGGTGGAATTCATTCATGACGACAGCAGTGACTGCCTGTCAGATTGGCTGGCCCCTGTCCAGGCTGGGTCTTTTGGAGTTTTTTGATACATAATTGCACTACACTGATCACACGGTGGGAAGTTGGTACATGAACTAACACATTTAATTCTTACTCCCATCCCTTTCCTTATTTCCCCCTCCTCTCCTTCCATCTCTTTGTCCCTCCCCTTTTGCAAAAGATCCATCTTCCTACTGTCTTTTATTTTGCTCTTGATTTATATTTTGACATTTTCATCTACGAGAAACCATGCAATATTTAAGCTTGTTTTTCTGATTTATTCCTCCCAACATTATCATCTCCAGGTGCACCCATTTTCTCACAAATGACTCAAGTTTATCTTTCCTTATAGCAGAATAGTACTGCATTGCATGTAAATACCATATTTTTTATCCATTCATCTGTTGATGGACATATAGGCCACTTCTGAGATTTAGCTATTGTGAATTGTGCTGCTAGTAAACATCGGTATGCATGTATCACCGTAATATATCTTTAACTGTTTCAGTAAGATGCCTAGAAAGAGAATAACTGGGTGAAATAGAATTTCTGGCTTTAGATCTTTGAGGACTCTCTGCTGATTTTGTTTTCTTCCTTCCTTCTTTTCTTTCTTTCTTTTTTTCTTTCTTTCTTTTCCCCTTGAGACAGGGTCTCACTATGTAGCCTAGGCTGGCCTCAACCTCGCTGTGATCCTCCTGCCTCAGCCTCCTGAGTGCTGGGGTCACAAGCGAGCACCACTGTTCCTGGCTCCACACTGATTTTCAGGGTGGGTGTACTATGTTATATTCCCACCAACAGTATAGAAGGGTTCATTTTTCTCCACACCTGCCCTAACATTGGTTATTATTTGATTTCTTGACAGCCATTCTTTTGGGAGTAAGATGGAATCTCAGTGTCATTTTTAATTTGCATTTCTCTAATGATCAGAGATATTGAACATCATTTCATGTATTTATTGGCTATTTGTACTTCTTTTGAGAAGTGTCTGTTCATTTTATTTGCCCCATTTTTGATTGAGCCTTTTATTTTGGGAGTCTAATTTTTTTGAGTGCTTTATATATTCTAGATATTAGTCCTCTGAGAAACCGCTGTAAAAAGTGGGTCTTTTGATTGTTGTCAATGCTGAGAGCCCCTACATACTTCCAATGGAATGGACAGCTGGGGTGGTTTCTCCAGTGGGCAACCAAGGAGCTGTCTGATACATTACAGTTCCTCTTAAAAGTGTGTCTACTGGAGTTTGGAAGCGAGTGAGTTTACAACACAGCTTACCTTGTTAGTCACCTGCTCCAAGCCAATAACAGTCCTAACTGCTTTAAAATTGGCTCCCTTAATGTTCACACAAACCCACAGAGAGGAGCAAATTTAGAATCATTATCCCTATTGTGCAGGTAGAGAAACTGAGGCAGAGCTGGGCTTCCACACAGGCAGGGTGGGTCTCACCTTCTCCATCCACAAAGTGCAACTGTTTGACTAAGACAGCAGCTATGAGAGGCCCTCGGGCGGGCGTAGTGTGAAGGTGGGGACCCCCAGTCCCCTGTACATCAGCTTTCTCTGCCTTTTCCTCCATGCTGATTTTTATATCTCTGTGCTCCTGTCACACCCAAGTCACCCTGCTCTATACCGTGGCCAGGAGCCGGGCCAAGCCACGCAGACAGTGAACACCCAGCTTCGGTCAGGGCTCTCCGGCCCTGCTGTTCCTGTAGTTCCACCACCAGCTCCTGCGAAGAGGCAGCCCTGGGTACCACAAGCCCCTCCCACCTGGATCAGACTAAAGAACATCTGGAGAAGAGCAAATCATCCTCACCCTGCAGTTCTGCATCTCCTCCCAAGAGCGGTTTCTCCCCTTTAAAGAGCAGAGAGGAGGAGCCCCAGAGAGGAGGGACAGCCTCTTCCAGGGCACTGGGTGTCAGTTCAGTCTGGAAAAGCCCAGACCTCTCCCATCACCCCCAGGTCCCACCCCTGAGGCCAGCTCCCCACACAGCCACAGCCACAGTCACAGCCGCATCCCCCATCTCCCACCCGCTCAGCAGGGCGCAGGATCACAGGTCCTCTGTCTGCTGAGACTGCTGACTCGGGTCAGCCCACCTGAAAATTGTTCTCTCTGGGTCCAGACGAAACAGCTGGGCATTGATGGGGTTTGCAGAGAAATTAATCAGTGCTGAATGGCAGTGATGCCAGGCACTGCCTGGGCCCGATCCATCCTAATGAATCCTGAGCTCCCACCTTAATGGCTCCTGACAAGACTAATTTACTCATGTAGGTGATTAGCATGGGCATTATCACCTTAATTGTGGCTCAGGATGCTTTGGGGGTTCTGGGGGCTTCTACCTGGGGAAGTCAGTTCCATGCGCACCAATCTTGGTGACAAAGACAGGGAGAGGGAGGGGGGAATAAGCAAGACGTGACCCTACTCATTCATTTGTTCATGCATCCATATGCCCACTCACCAAGCATCTGCTGAGGCCCCTTTGTGTGGGGCTCCGCACTTGGTACAGAGGACAGGGCTGCCAGCTATGAAATGGAGATAACTCACCCATCTAGGAGGTCGTGGGGAGCCCACTGGGGTCATTCATCCAAAGTCCTTAATGGAGGCCCAGCAGGAGGCTACAGTCAGTAAGCCATGGCTAATGTTACCACTCCACAATGCTATGCCACACATAAATACTAAAGTGATCATTAATTATAATGTCGATATTAATAAAATTAATATGTAAAGATTAATAGTCCAGTGGGGAGCTACACACAAATAGCCAGACTTTCACTGTGCTCTCACAGCCCTGATGATGAAGCTGGGGAAGAGGGGACAGGGAGGCTGGGAGCCTCACAGGGCAGGTGACGGACCAGCAGCACCTGAGCAGGACTCAATGGTGAGCAGGACTCTGCCAGGTGGGAAGGGAGAAGGCACCTGGGCCAAGGGGCTGCCCAGGCAGAGGACTGGGTTGAGACAGAGTGAGTAGGTGGGGAGCCAAGTGAGTCAGGGGCCGCACTGCAGGGTGGGGAAGTAGGGGTGACAGGCTTGTGACAGGCAGTTTGCTCCTTCCGTGGGAATTTGAGAGGCTCCTGGCTGGGGTTTTTAGAACTAGGATGGGAGACACCTTCCCCTTGAGTTCCTGCAGCCTGAGGGTGGATGGTCCTGAAGCAGATGGTTCCATGGCCTCTAGGACGATACCACTGGAGCTCCCGGGTCAGCTTGGAAGCTCCAAAACTTGGCTTCCTGCTGCTGCCTCCTGCTGCCACTTCCTCCTACTCCCTAGGACCAGCCAGTGCTCAGTGCTCTAAGGGTCCCCAACAAATATGCCACAGACAGCTTCGGCGGGTAGCTGGGATGTTGAAAACATGACTCCAGCATGAGCCCTGCCATTCACACGCACAGGCACAAACAGCGTCTGTGCCGTCCGGGGAAAGCACTCTCCTGGGCCCACTTCCCAGCAGCCAGCCCCACTGTCACCAACAGCTGTCTCCTCACAGCCCCAGCAAGGGCAGAGCAGGCCTGAGATCCCCAAGGATGGAAGGCGGTGCCTTGGAGGGTTCCCACACACAGACTCCAGGCTTTCCCCCAAAGCACCCCAAGTTCCCAGCACAAGACAGCTGCAGAGTTGGTCCCTGGAGACACAGAGGTGGCCCTGTCCACCCAGAAGCATTTATAGTCCAAAGCAGGGAGACAGAGGAGCAGCCAGCAAACACAACTGGCCCTTAGGGTGACCAGGTGCTGGAGAGAGCAAAGGAAGAGACCCAGGAAGTCATGCAGAGGTGGTGGCATCTGGACCAACACGGCCCATCACACTCCGGGCAGCAGGGACCAAGACTGCTGAGGTTGCGGGAGGGAACTTGGCTTTCACCCTGAAGGAACCTGTGTGGAGGGCATGGGGAGGAAGGGAGTTACACTCTGAGAGGTGGCCCAGATGGCTGTCAACAGCTCGGTGGCATTGGAGAAAGCCGGCCTCTAACCCAAGGTGGGGGACTTGAGAAGACCTGGGGAGCAGGCTCTGCCTGCAGGGGCAGCCCCTCAACTGCTAGGGGGGGAAGGATGACACAGGGATACCGCTGAGACCTGGGGCACTGCTGGGTTGACCTGGGCTCAGGCTGTGGTGGGAAGGGAAGAGGTGAGAGGTGAAATGGTTCTGAAAACTGTTCTTTTCTGGCACTAGAGACTGAACCCAAGGCCTTCACATTGAACTATATTCTCAGTCCGTTTTGAACTTTTTATTTTGAGGCACAGTCTCAATTAGCACATTGCTCAGACTGGAGTCAAACTTGCAGTCCTCCTTCCTCAGCCGCCCAGAGCGCTGGGATAGTAGGTGTGTGTCATCGTGCCCACTATTCCAGAGCTAGTCTGAATGCAAAACTAAGATTTCCTGCTGCATCGGGTGTGAGGCAAAAGAGAAAGGAGTCAGGGCTGACCCTGAGCGTTGGATGGAGTCCAACCGGTAGGATGGAGTCATAGCTAGCAGAGACAGCCCAGCTACAGCCAAAGCAGGGGTTGGGGGAAGCACGTTCAGCTTCATGATCGGAGGTCAAGGACATTCCTTTAACACCCAGCTGGGAATGCTGAGCAGAGAGGCAGCTACAGGAGTCTGGAGTCTCCTCTGAGGCAGGGGTATAACTCCCAGAGTTGTCACCAGCCCTATGGTGTCTCATGCACAAAACCAGACCAAATCCTGTGGGAGTGAGGAGGCAGGGAAGGAGCAAGAGCTTAAGTCCTGGGCCACTGTCAGGTGTGGAGCTGCGGTGCAGACCTGAACTCACCATGGAGAAGACGGTCCCTATGGGAAAACACCAGAAGGTCACAGGAACTGGGAATTAAGATTGGATTTAGCCACATGGCAATGGGGATTGTCTTGGTTACTTTTCTTTTGTTACTGAGACAAAATACCTGATGCCCAAAATTAAGGAAGGAAAGGTTTATTTAGCTTACAGTTTGTGGAGGTTTCAGTCCATACTTGGCTGGCTCCAAGGCAGAGTGGCACATGGCAGAGGGCCACCATTCATGGAGGCAGAAGATAGCAAAGCAACAAGAGCAAAAAGGGAGGAGTGGCATCAAGCAGCCTCTTTCCCTCTCTTACATGTGCAAACTACTTGCCCCAGGGCAGATATAGCACTCACACCCATAATTCCAGCATTGGATCATGGATCAATCATAAACTCTAAAAGCCACCCCATGACTGCATGAGACTTTGGGGGGGGCATCCAGACACAAACCACAACAGTGATCCTGCCAGGACAATACTAGTGAAGCAGACTCAGACAAGCAGCAGACATCAGCCCCACAGCCCTGTTCCTCAAGCTCCAGGTGCCCCAGGGCCACTCACAGCCAACAGCCAGGGCCAAGGTGTGGGGGTTGCCAACCACCCTGACCAGGGTTGGGTCAGGGACCTGCCTTCTTCTGCCCTGCAGCCAGCTCATGTGCTGCTGCCAAAGACCACTGCACACCTGGACAGGACGCACGGCCAAGAGGTCTGTCTGGGGAGGAGGGGTGGCAGTAACAGATGGGGGAGGCAGAGCTGTGCAGTGACTTCATTCGCCTCCTGTCCTCTCTGGGAGGAGATGGTCTTCAAAGAGAACACTGCCCAGAAGGAACTGGAGCACAAGGTGGGCAAGGAGATAGCAACAGAAGTGTGGGCTCGGCGAGGACTTTCCAATGGCCATGCTCTGCCCGCCATTGCCCTCCCAGCCGTGGGCCACCACTACAAAGCGAGGCGAGAGAGTAAGAGCGTGGGAAGGCTCAGAAGGCGGGGGCAGGTGACAGCACTGTGTAACCCCAGAGCGCACACTGCCAGCACTGACACAAAGCCTCCCTCCCTCCAAGTCTTAAAGGGAAGTTTCTAAATGAATTAATATATAAAAGCACTTGGGACACTGCCTTGAGCATTTAATGAATGCAACTCACAATAATATATAGAATATATCATGTATACTATATGAAGATGATGGTTATTATCCCACGAGGCTCTGAATCAGACCTGATTATAGCCAATTCAGGGAGGTAGATTTCTTATTACTATTAGGTAAGATTTTTTTTATTCATGGAATGCTTTCACAACGCAGCCCTATAAGACCAGGAGCCCCACAACCAGGTGCCCAAGCAGAAGCCAGGTGACCAACCTGGAGCTGGCAGCCCAGTCAGCCCTCAGCTCTGACCACTTATCCTGCAATGTCAACACCACCTTCTGGGCATGTGGCTTTGGAGCTGGTGGGATTAGACCTAAGTTTTCCACTGGCCCAGCGAGGGGAAGATCCCACCCCTGTTTTGCAGATGGGAACGGGACATTCTGAGGGGAAATGGTCAGTAAGTGCTAAGACTCAGAGTCACATCTCTAAGCCACACCACTCTCCAGGCAGGCCATGGGCTAGTCTTGGACAAGCAGTTTCAACCGTCACCCTCACCCTGGCCACTGCTGGTCAGAGGCCTGTACCCACAGAGCCTGCCACATCCATGAAACCACAGCCACCCTCTGAAGAGCCCAGGGCCATGTGGCTGCCAGCACCCAGTGGAAGGGGCAGAGTGTCTCATCTGAAGACCAGGAAACACCAGGGCTGCCCAAGGCACAGCCCAGTGGCCTCATCTTTCCAATGCCCTCTCACTGCTGAGATGGTGAAACAGAAATCCACAGAGGTGCAGCACTGTGCCCACACAGCAAAGAACAGAAACTTGGCTCCTGATTTTCAGGCCAAAGCTGCCCCCATTCTGATTTAAAGGCCAGAAAGAGACCAGGAGGGCACTGGGCCAGCTGAGCACCCACCCACCACCAGGAGACAAGCAGCACCGTCTTCCAGCTCACTGAGGCCCCTCTCACTCCTACAGCCCCCGGGAGCCAGGCTCAATCCACATGGCAGCAGACAGATTCCCCATTGTGACTGCCAAATGCTGCCTTTGCTGGGCTTGGGTCCTGGGCATTGCTCCTGGAGGCCAATTGATGCTGACATTTGCAAAAATCATTCAAGAGCCAGAGCCCAAGGTAACAGGCACAGGGCCTGCTGGGGGGCTCTGGTGGGCACCTAGTCCAGGACCTGTCATAATCAGTACCTGCCAAGCCAGACACACCCACCCCATGTCACCTTCCCTCTACCACAGGCCTCTGAGGACAGTACACTCTGAGATGAGTGCAGCCATGCTGGGTCACAGCCCGGGGGACACAGCCAGCACTGTCCACTTGAGAGGGGTCTTCGCTCCTCCAGCTACTACCAGGGGCAGTTGGTGAAGGGCCCACATATCTGCCTCTGGCATCCACTGGCCCAGGACAGACACTCCATCCCGAGGACCTCCTACAAGAATAGGTGACATAGGACAGATACAAAAGCCAGCCCCCTAAACAGTGTGTGAAGCCAAGGGAGGGAACCCTTTTAGGACCTGTCCTCCCAAGTTCTCTCTCCCTCTGCCCCTGCCCTGTGGGAAATAACACAACTCCTCTTCCCTCCATCCCAAAGGGGGATGTCAGACACCTGGCTCAGTCTGTATTTCTCAGCACCCTGACTTCTAAATTCATTTGTCCACAGCACCCAGGCCTGGCAGACAGGGACACCCACGTACGTACACCTTACGATCTGAAGGAGCCAAAGATCAGAGCTGCTAAGTGTTCATTCACTTCCCTGTCCTCATGTACTGGGTGCCTGTCCTGCTCTCCCTGTGCTAGCCACATGCCCGGTCTGGGTGATGGCACAAGCCACACAGAAAGGACACAGCCTATGGCAAATGCAGGAGCCCACAAACATCTCCAACCCAGATCAGAGAAGAGCAAAGAGCTCAAGCTGCACAGGTACACTGCCCAGCCCAGAAGTGGGGCTAAACCTTAGGAGAGCGTTCCTAAACACCCAGAACCCCAAACTCTGGCCTTCCAACTCTGCCCTGTCACCAGAGGAATAGCTGCTTTCCAGAGGCTGCACCCCTAGACATAAGGCCCTTCTGGGACATGGGGATAAGCCCCACACCAGTCAGACACATACCTACCATATCCAGCCCCGCTGCAGAACATTCTCCGAGAAAGCATGCCATGGGCTGCGCACAGCCTCCACAGCAGCAGGGGAGAGTCAGACTCGTTAGGGTTCCCGTGTTAGCAGAGATCTCTGAAGAGGAGCGAGTCCACTCTGCCCGCGCCCACATTTGATTTTACATGAACCCATACTTGACATTCGGCAAGTAACTTAGTAGCCCTCCTCTCTCCAAGCCCCCGCGTCACTTTCAAGTATAACAATGCTCCAAAAAGATGCTATATACTCCAACCTGACTGATGCAGCGGCGGGCTCACAGCCCTGGGCTCACAGCCTCGTCCCTGTACCCACAGAGCAGGTAGACTTGAGTGTAAGAAGCCCCAGGTGACAGGCACTTTCACTACAATGACACCAATGCAAATGAGAGGACAGGAAAGCATGAGGGTGTAGGTAGGTGAGGGACATTTTTAGGGGCTGTGTTTGCCCGTCGGCAGCTGCAGGCTGGGTTCCCACAATCCGACCTCCTGTTTCTGACGATGAAACCAGACATACTGAACACAGAAAACTGGGTCATCACAGAAAAGTACAAAGGGCTACAAACAAACTCTACCAGAGCCGCCATCTTCAAACATCCACAAGAGGCCAGGCATGTAATCCCAGCCCTCAGGAGGCTGAGGCAGGAGGATTGCTGAGAGTTTGAGCCCAGCCTGGGCTACAAAGTGAGATCAAGTCCTGCCTGAACTACACAGTGAGACCCTGTCTCAAAAAAAAGCAAACATCCACACGTGCTTGGAGTGGGAGACAAGTGAGCCATTGTGTAGGACAAAGCTACTGCTGGAAGTGGAAAAAGCACCATGGGCTTAGTGTGATTAGCCCTTGCTGCTGGATGGGCATGACAGGAAGTACTGGGCGCCTGCTCCCTGGAGGCATCCAAGCAGCCACCAGACAAACACCATGCAAGTGCTTCCAGTAATGGAGGAAGATGGTCTCAACCTCTACGAGCCCCTTCTCTTGTAGGAAAGGGAACCCCACACTCCAGCCCTGCCCAGCCCATGTGTCAACTCACCCACAGGCGTGTCCTCGCTGATCAGCAGGTACGTGTCAAAGAAGTGGTTGGTGAAGAAGGGCAGCCGGTTCACCTGGCCTGGAAGTCAGGGGACAAGAGTCAGCCAGGACCCCCAAGCCAGCTTTGAGCATTCTCTAAGGTGACACTGAGTCAGGGCTGCATTCCTGGGTCAACTTCCCAGGACCCTGAAGGTCACCGCCTGCCTTGAGGCACATGGGAACAGGTGGCACAGTCACCCAGGCCACAGCCACAGGTGGCTGCTGCACCCTGCCACACACTGTGGAAAATACACAGAGGAGCTTAAAGATTGTGCAAAAAAAACCCCTGCTAAATACCTCATTAATCTTTTATATTGATTATACATTGAGATGATACCACTGGGGACATATCCAGTTAAGCAAAATTCATTACTAAAATGAATTTTACCTATTTCCTTTTATGTTTCTAATGTGGGTACTGCAAAATCCAACCTCACACTTGCAGGTGATGCTGTGTTTCTATCAGGCAGCTGGCTCATAAGGGCAAGGGCTCTGGCAACCATAGTGATCCTGGTGCCCAGAGCAGGGCCTGGCACTCGCCAAGCCCTCGGCACCCACATGTGGTGTGAAGGAATGGCCAGGAGACCCCATAAAATCCATCATAGCGATATCTTAAAAGCACCTCCATCTCTGGAACTGCTTCTCTGTGCCAGCCGCCATGTCACCCAAACTAGGAACAGGAGGCAGGTATGTCCCTGGCCCCTTGCGCTGTGCAAATCGAGGACTGTAGGCCGCAAGTGGGTTCCTCTAGGGCCTGCTGACCCAGTGAGTAGCGGCACCCAGACCTCAAAGCTTGGCCTGCTCCCCACGTGCCACACTGACAGCCTCACAGTGAAGCCGGGGTCTGGACAGGGTCAGGGTGGCTCAGCTATGGGCAGAGCACCTTGGCGTCTATGAGGGGCCCCTCTCACCACAAGCCCCACCATGTGACTCCCCTCATCCTGAGTCTGGCTCTGCCTTCCCCCCACATTGCTCCTGGGGTCTTCACCAGGCCAGTGAGGGTGCAAGCCCTTGGTCCCTCCAACCAGGGAAAGCAGAGCCAGCTCCCTGCAAGGACTCCTGTTGGGCTCTGCAGGGCCCTGGACACAGGCAGGGGCTGCTCACTCTCCCCTTGTTTCACTGACCCTGGACTCCCTCCGAGCTTGTGCCCGGCTCCTGGAGGACGAGGAGGCTGTGATCAGCAGGGTGAGGAAGGCACTGGGCAGAACCCAGGGGCGTGGGCATCTGCCTTCTTTCCATATCCTGCCCCAGCAGCCAGGCTGGGCTGTTCCTGGCCCTCATACTCTGGCCTCTCTCACTTCCTGGCCAGGGCTGCTGGCATTTCCTCCTTCACTTGCCAAATTCCTTCCCATCCTTCACACCTCACTGAAGATGTCTCTTCATCCAGGATGTCCTCCCTGACCACCCCAAGGGCCCATCTGTACCCACACACACAGCAACCTCAGGGAGAGGCCAGTAGCTGAGGACCTCACCTTCTCCGAATCCCTCTGTACCTCTTTCTGTCACATGAGCTTCCTCTGCCTCAGTTTACTCACGTGCAAAGTAGCAGTAACAGTAGGACTTGCTTCACAGCTAACCCGAGGATTAAGTGAGATTACACACATAAAGTGCTTCGCCCCATGCCTCCAGCACACAGCAAGCACTCAATAAATGGTAGCTATTATTAATACTGGCATTACTAAAGGTGCTGCCTCCATAGCCAGAGGGGGAGACTTCTGATCCCTGCTGGGGGCTTTGGGCTCCCCAAATGGGAAAGCATGAAGCTGCGGAGCCGAGGCAGAAGACCAGGGTGCTCTGGAACTCAGCAGGTTCGGGGGTGGGGTGGGAAACTAGAAAGAAAAAGCACATCTGCCTGGGGTGGCGTCGCTCATTTGAAATCTCCTTTTACAGGACCTGCTGATAATCAGTGGCTGAAGGCTCAGCACGGGCCGCTGGGCAGGGACTCGGGGACGAATTTCACCTGCCACATGCCAAGCGGAACCTGCGTTCTCAGAACAGGCCTGTCACCTTCCGTGGCCGGATGGCCTTGGGCTGCCATCCCAGGCACTGGGGACTGGGAGGGGCTGGCAGAGAGGGAAGGCAGAGAGGTGACTTACTCTCTTAAAAACCACTTTTAAAACATGAAGGCCATATACACCAGAGGCCAAACCGCTGCATCAGGAGCTCTGAGGTTTCTAAGGAGGTGGGAACGTGTGTGGACAGGCGGAGGGGAAGGACAGCAGGAGAGTTCAGAGACAGGAAAATCGCAGTTCCTGGGCCCAACGTGGCCTCTCTGTGCCTGGCCCACAGGTGCTCATCCACCTGGGCCCACAGCAGCATTGCCAATGCTGGGCACCTCAGCCCTCCTCAGCTGCCTTCCCCAGAGCCCAAGCCAGCAGAAGCACGGAGGGGCTGGTGTGTGGAATAACAAGGGTTTGCACACAGAGGAGGCGGGAGGCCTGGAGCTGCCCAGGGCCTACTCCAGTACGCCCACACAGCCCCACTTGTGAGGAAGGGTGCCCACCAGAGGAGGATACCAGAATGTCAGGACCGGAAACACCCTTCCGTGGGAACCACGGCATGGGCTTCAGGGCTTCTGGACCAGTGGCAAGGAGCTGAGCCCCCCAAAATGACAAGTGTCAGGAGTACGTGGTGGCCAGACAAAGGGGAGGGCTCTGAGAGAGGAGACGATGGACTGAAGATGACAGTGTTGACAGCAAGTGGATCCAACTGATCTCTGAGATCCAGGGGTGGGAGGAGGTGTCAGCAGGGCAGAGTCCCAGGGGGCCCAGGTGGGGCAGGATGGGGCAGGGGGCGGGTGGCAAGCGCAGGCAGATGAGCGGCGTGGAAGATGGTACAGGAAACATGCTTCGGTCCCCAAGGCTGGCCGCCACCCACCATGCTATAGGAGAGGGGAAGCAGCGCTGGCTGCTTTGGGTGGGAACCAGGACATGTGGGTGTGACCAGCAAGGGGACAGTGGGATCCCGGACACTGAGGCAATGCTGAGAGGCAGATCAGCTACGTTTTCCAGCAGAGCTGCTGGGTGACCTTGCTTAACTTTTCTGTTTTCTGCACCCCATTTCTCTCACCTTAGAGCGAGACAACTGCTGATTAAGAGAGCTAACACTGAACATGTGTTCTTTAAGCACCTAATGCGTGCCAGGCACTACATTCATATGACCATTTTCACAGCTGAGGAAGGGAAGTCTATCTGGTTCCTACACCAGAGAGAAGGAAATTAAAGCTTGGGGAACTTCAGAAACCTGAGCTTGTGGGCCCTGAGGCCAAAGTGGTAGCAGGGTCCAACCGGGGAGGCCAGGCAGGTGCTCCTCTCTTGTGCGCATGCTAGATGCACAAACCATCCTCGCTTAGAGTTAGGGTTAAGGGTAGGGGTAGGGAGACAGACGAGTCCCACTGGGCCGGCTAGGATGTGGCACTCACTCACTGTGTCTCTCATCTCTGTGTCATCATAAGAGGTGGGGAAAGTGAGAGGAACAGGACAGGGTGGCGGGGAGGAATGTTCAAGGCCATGGAGTGTCTGGGGAGACCAGGGCAAATGTCCTGTCTCCCACCAACCAGAGGCCAGGGCTGCCCTGATGAGGCCTCCTGCATGAGACAGAGAGGGCAGGCAGGTGGAAATCTGACACAAGCCCCTTGGAGGATCAGAGGGATGACCTTGGGCTAGCGGCCTCTATAGGCTTCAGATTCTCTGAGGGCTGACAGAGGGGCTGAGGCTCCCGCTCTGCCTCTCAGAGTCTGCTCCTGTGCTGCAATTGAGGGAGGCTTGGGTGCGAGTGAGTTCCCCACTGCAGGAGACATTCCAGCAGGGACCCTCCAAAAGTGCAGACAAGGAGAGGGGACCTTCCTTGGCTGCAGGATGCTAGCGACACTCCAACAAGTACGAAGCTGCTGCTTCCTCCAGAGGCACCACCAGCTCCTGGGAGTAGAGAAGGAGTGCCCCGCCCCCAGGAATGTGTTTGCCTGTGTCGCCAGGCACCATGCCCACAGCTCTTCCCTGGGGATGCCTCGGCCTTAGGGGATACCACACACAACGTGCCTGTGGTCACGGGCTGCCTTCGGTGCCTTTGGAGCAGCCTGGAGTTGTTTTCCTCCTCCACACACAATGTCCAGTGCCTCAGGAAAAAGGAGGCCTGGACCTTCTGGCCTTCTCTGTGGGCACCATAGCTGGCACTAGTGGTGGGGGAGGGAGTATCCCTGCAGGAAGGACACTTCCTGGCTGTCCCCTGTTGCTCAGGCTGTGTCCCCTCCAGGATGCCTTCTTTCCCTCCCCTCAGTCTACAAAGCCTAGAGTGAAAGCCTGCCCTCTGGCTTCCTGCTCCACAGCCCAGAGATGCCCATCTCCCTGTGGTTCCTGGATGTCCCTGTGACCAGGCATTCACCCTTACCGTGCACTGCAGCAAACCCTGCATGTGGCCTGCCCCACCAGACGCTGGGCTCCTGGAGCAGGAGTGATATCTTCCATCCTCCAGAGTTAGGCACAGGAGGCATGAAACTGAACAGAACTGTAGCTTGTCCCTGTGCCCAAGAGAAGGACAGTTCACAGCCACAGAGCACAGAGTCTAAGTATTTCTCAACTCCTCGCATGCTCTCTTGTGCCCTGGACAGCTGGTATTTTCATTCCAGTGTGAGTTACAGAAGGCAACTGAAGCCCAGAGTGAAAGGTATCTTTTGTCACCCAGAGGAAGGCGGTCTCCAGGGTCCAGGATGCAAGCCAAGCCGAGCCTGCACACCCGCCAGCCTGGGGAGAGAAGGGAGGGCTGGACTTACCCCAGCATCCGGAGATCAGCACGAAGAGACAGACCACAGGGCAGCTGGCAGCCACGTCCCCCCTCATGACTGCTGGGGACACAGAGAAGAAGAGGGTGAGATACGTCCTCCTGGTGGGGGGTACTCTGCAGCCCTCAAGCACCACCACCTCCGCCATGCCAGGGAGAATGGCCCTAATAGGGGAGGAATTAGCTCCTTTGGGGATGCAGGAAAGAAGCGAGGGTCTGTGTCGTTCTCTCTCCCCATGCACCAGTCCTGGGCATAATGCGGCGCTCATCTGAGTGTGACGGGGCTGGCCCGGGGAGGGAGGGAGATGGGCAAACCTCAGAACAGGCACAGGGGAGGGTACTTGGCTGGTAGCCAGGTGTGACAGCACATGCCTGTAATCCCAGCACTCTGGAAGGCTGAGGCAGGAGGAACATGAGTTCAAGCCCAGCCTGGGCAACTCAGTGATTTGGTGAGAGCCTCTCTCAAAACAAAAAATAAAAAGGGCCCAGGATGTAGCTCAGTGCTCAGATCCCAGTCTCCCCTACACCCCCCAAGTAACCTGGAGAGACCCTGTGAGGTGTGCGGAACTGGAGGGAGGGCTCCAGTTGCAGGGAGAGGTGCACATATCCCAAGGTCTTGCGGGGAGAGGGTCAGAGCAGGTCCAGACCTCAGATTCCTTCCCCTGCACCCGGAAGGGATTCGCTCTCAGCCCGTGTCCTGGGTAGACATTGAGGTGGCCCCACCAATGGCTCCTGACCAACACAACACATGACAGTCCATGGGGCTCTGAAGATGCATTTAATATAAAGTGCGAGAAGCTACAGGAAGACTAAAGGTCCTCATGAGGTGACTCATAGAGGCTGGGTTCCTCCCTCACCCCCTGTGCTCCCCCATCTAAGTCTAATGACCCATTGCAGAGGTTCACAAGTCAAACGCTTATAGGGGCCAGGTAGGAAACTTGAGGAGGAAGATTCTGGCTGCTGACCAGGGTGATAGCCACTCAGGACATAGGTTCTGTCCCAAAGTGGCAGCTGCTAACGTGGTTCAGCCAAGAAGGAATGTGGGCCCAGAGGGGCCAGTACTTCTGTTTTTTCTCAACAAAAATCTCAAAACTGGGCATTTATATGAATTCAATTTTTAAATGTTGGTAAATAATTCAATTCAGAAGTAGTTCTTTGTTCCGGGAGTGGTGGTGTACACCTGTAATCCTGGCATTCAGGAGGCTGAGGCAGGAGCACCATGGGTTCAAGGCCAGCCTGAACTACATAGTGAGATCCTGTCTCAAGAAACACAAACAAAAACAAAAACAAAAACAGCTATTTGCTTTTCTCAGGTCATGAGAGTCCACAGACAGCATTCTGGGCCGACATGCGTAGAAAGCCTTCTCCTGCTCACCAATAATGGCTCCTAGGATGCACGTGTCATTGTGGAGATCATGCTCCTGATGGGTTTTTAGGCACTTTCAGGTTCCTGCCACCACGGACATCTCTACCCGGAACTGTGTCTAATTTGGTTCCCCAAAAGTAGGGTTGCCGGGTCAATTAAATACAACCCAGTGCATGGATGTAAACTCCTGTTAGCTGTTGCCATGCTGCTTTCTCGGGCGGTGACAGCCATTCTCAGCCCCCAGCAGTGCAGGGGAGCGCCTGTGCGCCCACCTGGAGGTGACCCCTCTTTTAAATGGCTGCCAGTCAGACCCGTGACAAACGGTGCAGCGCGTGGCTGTTTTCATTTGCATCTCTCTAACCACAAGCAAGGCTGAGCGAGACGCCTTCTTCCTAATGTTCAAACCGCTTCCCATCTGTTATCCTGCAGTATCCCATCCCATGCGGCAGAGAAGCAGCCAGCACTGCTAGCATTACCCCTGATTTACAAGTGGAGAAACCAAGGCACAGAGCAATTAAGCGACAATCTGACATCTCCCAATGAGTGAGTGTCTTTAGGAGAAAACAAATTTCCAGCCCTCTGCCTTTGCAAACCAGATGTCTCAAGAATTAAACATCTGCTAAGAACATCATCCATGAACAGCTAGAGAATGAGTGCTGTCCTGTTGGGTGTGACAGGAAGTATTAGTACAAGGAAGGAGGAAGGAAGAAAAGGAAACACCCCCTATTTTGCAAAGTATCTCTATGAAGTAGATATCCTCACCCCCATTTTACAGATGAGGAAACTGAGGCTCAGAAAGGTCTCTCTGGGATTAGAACAGTCTTCCTGAGATCTTCCCATCACACCATGCTCTGCTCCTTGTTTTCTCCCCTATGGAAGCTGAGGTACAGTCCTTCCCTGGGGGAGCACAATGCACACCCCACAATCAGCAGGATGCTTGTCCAGCAAGAAGGGAGCCCATACACTCAGCACCCACGCAGGCATAATCCCACAGAGCCAGCTCAGGAAGCAGCACTCTGGGCCTCCCAACTTCTCTCCTCTAATCTCTGTTCATCTCCTCTCAGAGGCATGCAATAAGCCTTGACAGCCCCATCTGTCAGTCAAGCGTGGTCAGACACAGCCCTGGGCAGAAGCAGGACATGCTGAGTTCCATCCCACTGTCTCCACCCTTGGCTATGGACAAGGGGGCATAGGCTCCAAAGGTCACAGCCAAGTGCCCAGGCCAGAATGGGCCTGTCCTG
The DNA here is from genome assembly GCA_004027595.1 of Dinomys branickii. Taxonomy (NCBI): domain Eukaryota; kingdom Metazoa; phylum Chordata; class Mammalia; order Rodentia; family Dinomyidae; genus Dinomys; species Dinomys branickii. The sequence continues at coordinate 45,420 of PVLD010010328.1, forward strand.
CTACCGGTTTTCCCTGAGATCCCAGGCCCTGTTCTTCCCCTGGCTCTCTTGAAATCATTAGAAAGCAAGGCCCAGAAACAGCCATGGCTCCCGCCTCAAACTGCAGCCGGGGTGTGGTGATGGATGCCACCTCTGCCTGCCAAGTTCCCCTGGCACTGGGGCCACAGTGAGAGGCAGGGGTCCCCTGGGAGAGCTCAATCTTGCTCTGCCCTGGACTACAGTTGCTCCTTAGCCTCCTGGGCACCCCTGCCCACACCTGGCACAGCTTGGTGCTTCCTCCCACGCCAGTCTGCAGCACCCTGAGGATGGCACCTGGCTCCCACCAACCATTACCCCTCCCCACCAACCAGGAGACACAGACACACCCTCCGTGCCAGGTGTCCTGCCCGGCCTGAGACATGTCAGACCTGCCTGGGAGAGGTGCACATCTATGCCAAGATCTTGTGGGGAGAGGGTCAGAGCAGGCCCGAACCTCAGATCCCTTCAGTCTGCACCCGGAGGGGACTCTCTCAGCCCGTGTCCAGAGTGGACATCGAAGTCGGGGAAGACTTACAGGGCCCTCTTGTGGAACACCTACCAGAAATCTGAATGCTGCCCAAAAGACACAACCAAGCCCACAAAGCCAACTGGGGGCTGCTAATTCCCAGTGTCCTTCATCACGCCAAACTCTGTGCTGGGCACTGTGGGGACACAAAGGTATGAGAATGGCTAGAAACATATGATAGGTGTCAAATAGTGACACAGACTGTCACTGCCCAGGGCCATCAGAGAGACGAATCCCCGGCTTTCAGACCAGCTGCACAGATGTCAAAAATTCACAACTCTGCTGCTGGATGTCAGGTGCTGTGATATACAGTATGCTCTACATGCTGGGGCTCAGAGAGGTTCAACAACTTGCCCAAGATCACACAGCTAAGAAACAGGCAAGTCTGGATTTGAACCAAATTCTGATTGTTCTCACAAGCTGTATTGAGCTCATACAATGTCCTGGAGGAGGCCCAGCTGGGGGCTGGTGAGGAGCTGGACCTGGATGAGAGTCCCAATGTCCTCAATTCCCAGTGTGCTGAGGCTGTAGGGAGGCCAGGCTGCCCATGCCAAGATAAAGGGACTCAGCCAGGGCTCCTGGTTCCTCTGCCCTTCCCAGCTGCCAGGCTCTCAAAGGCATCATTCTAGGAACTGGCACCAGGAAGACAATGCTGTGTCATGAGGTGATCCTGTCACTCCCAGCTCACCCCTGCCACTCCCTGCAGCACCATCCCCGTCCCTGGCAGGAGCTGACTGCCAATCTCCCAGAGTCAGGGAGTAACCCTGCCCACATCGACCCATCTTCTTCTGTCCACTACTCAGCCTGGCATAGCTGAGAGTGAGTGGGGGTGCTCTGGGGAGGGTCCAGTCACCGCACCCATGTAGTTGCCCCAGTAGCAGAGTGATCACCCACAACATCTCACTGAGCCCCCACATAGGCCCAGAGGGCTGGTGACATCCAAGCAGAGGTTTCCTGCAGCCAGGGCCCAGGCTTGGTCGGCCACAAGTAAAGCTCTTGCCTGGGGGAGGGGAGTGAGCACATAGTGTGCTAGCAGAGGGTGTAGTAAGGAAAGGGGAAAGGAACAAGGGAGGGATGACCTGAGTGTCACTAATTAGGGGACATATGAAGAAGCAGGAGAACAAACCATGCAGACACCTGGGAGAAGAGAGCTCCAGGCAGAGGAAGCAGCCTGTGCAAAAGCCCTCAGGCAGGAGGGTACATGGTATGCTTGAGACCAGTGTGGCTAAAATAGGGTATGTGGGAGAAACAGACACAGATAAGGGCAATTATGGACACTCTGCAGACCACTGACTCTGAGCAAACAAGAGACCTGAGTGACATAAGGTGAAAGCAGCCAGCAGCTGTGCTGAGGTCGCCCCACAGGACCCAGGCCAGGTCAGAAGTAGCAGCCTGGTGCAGAGGATGCTGCAGACATGCCAGCCGAATGATAGAGGACCCTGCAGGGGTGTGGTGTGAGCCCTGGTAGACTTGGTCATATCCAAGGCAGAGCTGAGAGGACTTCCTGTGAGAGAGGAGGTGACTGTGTAAGAATGAATGGGGCCCCCAAGCCCCAGGAGATGGCATTGCCATTAGCCAGGCCAGGAGGCTGCAGTGCAGCCACCAAGGGACAGGGGCAAATGTCCAGCGAGGATGCAGCATGTTTGTAAGGCTCTCAACAGCCAAGTGGCCATGGTGGGCAGGCAGCAGGACACACTCACTGGTGTGCAGGGCTGAGGCTGGGCTGGAAGAGTGGGAGATGGGTCATGGTGTGGAGAAACAGAGGCACTGAGAGCCAGAAGCCCAGCAAGGTCAGCGAGGCCGCCCGCACCTGAGCTAAGGCACCTTGGCAGAGAAGCGATCCACCTTTGGAACCTGCAGAGCTCCATGCGCCTGCGAGTCCACCTCTGAACAGCAGTGAGGACACTGTGGCTGCTGTGCATGGACGCCAAGCCAGAGAGCTGTCCACTGCTTGTTCTTTAGGACCCTGGAACCTCCAGATCTCCAGGGGGCAGGGCTCAATCACAGGACATCCACGGGCAGCAAACAGAGGGTCATGTGGAGTGGGGTAGATGTGCATACATACTGTTAACGTGACACCACGGTGTCACTGGTGGGCGAGGTTATGGTCGCTCTATTTTCTTCTACGTGCCTTCTGCCCTTTCCACATTTCCTATGATAAACACCAATCTTTGTACAGTGAATGCCCTGGCTTACATCCACCTACCAAAACCTCGCCACAGTCTCTGAACAGATCCACAACTCTCATTAGACAATTCTTTCCAAATTTCCCATGGCCCCAGGTCTGCACCCCAGGGGGCCTCTTGCAGCTCTGAGGGTCCCCAGTCCTCCTCTGGCTGTCCACTGCCTGTCCACCACATGGACACTTCTCAGACCTGGGGCTCCCTCTGTCTGGGGCAGTGGGTCCCAGGTCCAAGGCCACTGCCACTGCACCCGTGTCTCACCCTGGGACAAGGAAGGGTGAGTTTACCTGTGATCAGGACTAGCTCTGCCCACCTGCAGGCACCCTAAGGGGCACAATGGGCTAACACCAGGCCCAGGTCTGCAGGGGGCCCACACTGAGTGAGGAACCCCATCCTTTCTGGAGCGAGAACTTGCAATTGGAAAGCATGTCCCTGAGGCCAACCACATTCACTGTCACATATACACATATGCTGGGCTCTGTGACCCCCTGGAAACGTACCTACAAGATGCCCACTGCCCCGCTGAGGCCTGTGGCCCTCCCTGGAGGGCTCCTCCTTCCCAACCCACTTCTTTGTCTAGGCTAGAGGAAGCTAGGTTCCTTGCAGATCTGTATGGGGTTCATCAAGCGCCTCTGGGCCACAAAGGACACGGGAAGAAAAGGGCCTGCCCAGCGCAGGATCCCCGCAGCCACCAGCTCCTGGCACTCCTTGCAGCTTGGGCAGGAGGTACAAGGACAGAGGGGCCCTGCATCCTGGAACAGAGCAGGGGAGAGGACAGGGCAGGAGGGACATGTGAGCAGTTTCCCTTTCTGAGGAGTGAGAGATTTTCACAGCAGGGTGCCACGATTTCGTTTGAACTGTTATGAATTCCCATAAAATCAGATGCATTCAACTTTGAATAGAAATACAGAAATACACTACAGAAATCAAATACAATTTGGGGATTATTCACCCCGACTACACACAGAGAGGTTTGTGCATGCAAGTAAGGCACCGGCGGACAACACTATTAGGCCACTAATGGACAAGCCACTGTCTTCCACCAATGACCATGCTTCAGAGCCCTTGTTATCCGGCTGCTGCCTAGGAGGCTCTGCATGGGAAGGAGGGCCAAGGTCACTCCATGGCCATCTGTTCTTGTGCCTTCCCCTGGCTCCTTCCCCCAAAGCTCCCAGTAAGTGACACCTGGGGGTGAGCAGGTGAGCAGGCAGGGCCAGGAGAGACCTGAGACCCAAGGTCCCAGGGCCTGCCAGCATCGTCCAGCATCTCCCATGGGAAGCCCGCTGGCTGAGTCCTCCACCTACTCTGCTGAAGAATCATCCGACAGAAGATACACTATTATTCGAAGCAATCTACAGACATAGTAAATAACTATATAAAAGGATGCATGGCAGAAGGTGAATCCCCTTCTGCCCAAGACCCACCCTTCCTTCCTAGAAGTCACCCCATGGTATCAGTCACTCCAGAGGGATATAGCATAGAGGCCTCTCTCCAAAAAAATCCACATAGTGTGTATGTCATCCTACTCCTAGCCTATTTATTAAGAAAAAATATATTTTTTCCAATAGTGGGAGTTGAACCCAAGGCCTTGCCTAAGGCAAGCATTCTATCACTGAGCTAAATCCTCTCCCCTTTTTTTGAGAGCAGGTCTTACTAAGTTGTCCAGGCTGGCTCAAACTTGTGATCTTCCTGCCTCAGCCTCCTGAGTAACTGAAACTCCAGGTGTGTACCACCACACCAGGCCTCACTTTCTCACATGGCAGCCTGTCCCAGAGGCACCCCTAGGCATGCACGCAGAGCTGCCTCGTTCTTGCTAGTAGCTGCAGTCCTACTTTGTAGGGGCCATAATTTAACCTGTCCTCTGCTGACTGCCAGACATGCAGATGGTCTTGATCTTTTGCTTTGACAAAGTCACAAAGATCTTTGTTCCTACATGTGTATACATACACACACACATACACAGAGAATGAGAGAGAGAGAGAGAGAGAGAGAGAGAGAGAGAGAGAGAGAGTGAGTTCCTTCTGTGGTGTGCTTAAGAGCAGGAAACATTTATATTTGTGTAACTGCTAACAAATTGCCTTCGAAAGGTGATACACCCAGTGCAGCCCCCCATGGTCCAGAAGGGGTGCCCCCATCATTGTGCTCTCACTCGCCTTACATGCTCCAGACAGATAGCTGGGGTCCCTGCACAGTAGTGACAAGCACAAGAGCCGGAGTCAAAGAAGTTGGTCAAGGTCAGTGCCCTCCTCTCCACTGATTCAGCAGCAGGTAACAGGCAACAGAGCCTGCCCAGGCCTGTCACACAGCTGAACTCGCGGCCGCCTCCCCTGGGGGCACCCTGTCTTCCCCCCAGTCATGACCAGGCAGCTCCTTCCACCAAGGGAACCACTGGCCCCACCCTGTGTATGCAGCCCTACCATCCAGGGTCAGCCCAGACGCTACCCACTTCACAAAGCCACCCAGGCCCCTGCCAAAAGGGGGACCCTCAGCTTCCGTCATCCTTCGCATATATTCAGAGCCACCTACCCCAGCCAAGGGGGCTGGCTGGAGTGTCCACATCCTCCGCCTGCTGATGACCCTCTGGCCTCACAGACACAGCTGTTTCATCCCACATGGCGGTTCAGCCTCGAGCCGGTGTCTCACACTTAACAGGCCCAGGGGCAGTCTACTGTAGTTTCTTCTCACTCAGGTTCCAGTCCCTGCCTTTCCCCTCTCAGCAAATTTACCTCCATCCACTCAGTCAGTCTTGATACTGTCTTTTGATGAATCCAGGTAAGGACTGTCTCCCATGCATGCATGAACTGCCACACCCCTCCTTACCACGGGGCCACCACACTCCAGCCTCAGCAGCCCCTTCCCAGCTTCTCAAGCTATGGTCCCAACCTTCACCCTCTGCAGTAGGATTATCATCTGTACCCACGCTGGGGACTGTGGTGGGCAGAGAACATTTCCCCACCCTTCATGCAGAGCTTGGTCATGCCACCTACTGCGGACAAAGGCATGCTCCAGCCAATCTCCACACTAGCAGAGGGGTTGCAGACTGAGCTCCCTCTACTCAACCCAGGAAGATCTGCCCAAGGCTGACTCCGGGGGGGTGAGCAGACCGAACACACACATGGGTTCAGGTCAGGTTCAGCCATCTCAAGCCAGACTGGCTGATGCTTCATCTGACCACAGATGTGTGAGGAAAGATAAGTGACTCTAGTGCTAGCTTGCCCCGCCACTTTGTCAGGGCAACTGATTGGGACCAGCACTATGACAGATAGATAGACAGATAGATAGGCAACCATGTAAAAAGCATAAAGGACAATATTCATGACATTGAATTCGGCAATGAATTTCTTAGATCTGACACTAAGAAGAACACAGGCAAGAAAACATAAAGTGAACTTCAAAAAAACAAAACAAAAAAAAAAGATGTCAAAAACTACTATTAGTGGAGTGAAAAGGCAACTCACAGAAAATACTTATGAATCACGTATCCGACAAGGATTTATAGCCACAATGTGTGAAGAAGTCTTAAAATGCAAGAGCAATCCAATTTGAAAATAACCACAAGACTTGAACGAACACTTCTTTATAGAAGATGCACAAAGGGCCAAGGAGTGTGTGAAATGATGACCAACGTCACCACCAGTGGGGCACACATACCAGAACCACCGCAGGTACCACTTCAATCCAGTGGGATGAGTGCTGTCATAAAACATATGCACCTACATAAAACAAGAGCTGGCAAGGATGTGGGAAAATTGGAACTCATGCATTGCTGATAGGAATATAAAATGGCAAAGCCACTATAGAAAACTGTATGGCAGTTCTTTAAAAATTAAGCCTACAATGACCACGTGGTTTAGGAATTCTTGGCATAGACCCAGAAAAACTGAATGCAGAAACCTGAACAGATATTTGTACAGCCATGTTCACACTGACAGTTGAATAGACAAGTAAAATGTGGCAAATCCACACTGTGGAATATTTTCCACCTTAGGAAGGCGGGAAATTCTGACATACAGTGCAATATGGATGAGTCCCCTAAGGCCTTGAGCTCAGTAAAACAAGCCAGACGCAACAGGACAACAGTGATTCCACTGTGATTCCATGGGTGCAAACTACTTGGAATAGTCAAGCACAAAGAGTGGGATGGCCTGAACAGAAGCTGGGGAGAGGAGAAACAGGGAGTTAGTGTTTAATGCAGACAGAGTTTCAGCTTTACAAGATCCAAAGTTCTAGAGATGGACAGTGGTGATGGATACACAACAGGAATCTACTTAACGTTACAGCATTGTGCGCTCCAAAATGATGAAAGTGGCCGATTTTATGATACACTTATCATAATAAAAACTACGTTGGGCGTGGTTACAGGCACATGCCTGTAATCCCAGCACGCTGGAGGATGAAGCAGGACTGCAAGTTCAAATCCTGCCCGAACAACTTAGTGACTTAGCAGAACTTTATCTTAAAATAAAAACATAAAAGGTGTTGGAGATGTAGCTCAGTGTGAAGGCCTTGGATTCAATCCCTAGTGTCACAATAAATAAGTAAATGATCATAACACATCTCATATTACTACCCAAAACATATTACCCATACACTCAGCAGGATTCGCAAGGAGCAGCCCCATCCGAACAGACCTATGGAGGACATATGGACATCCCTGGCTGAAAAGCAGCTCAGCCACCCCCAGCTGTTCCCTCAGGCACTGTGCTTTAACCTTGTTTTCTCCCTTCTTAACTCTCTCCTCTGTAGAGACCGCACCTGAGCACACCTCACCTCAGGTGACCAACCTTACTTCTCACCACACCCCTTTCTTGCTTCCTCACTCCTGACACCTTCTGCAGACACACGGCGCTCTGCTGGGGTCATCTGTTCCCCAGGGAGTAAGAGGGACCCAGAGCCCTAGCCAGGAGAGAACAAGGTCTGGCAGTGCAGCCTCCCTTGATGACTTTCTCTGCTGTCTGTCAAGCTTTTCCCTCTGAACACAGCAAGCCAGGGGGCCCTCAGCATCAACTCACCAACCTTCCTGCTCTTGAGCCAGTCTAGTCCAAGAAGTAATTTCTCTGTGAAAAATTCCACTGCAAACTGGCACAACTTTCTGGAAAGACATCTGGCATGATAAATTATAGCCTTAAAAACATCCATGCTCTTTGACTTAGCAACTCCACTGATAGGAATTTTCCCTAAGGAAATAGAAACATGGCAAGGAGATTTCTGTTTTGAAGATGTTCATGGCAGCACTGTTTATCCTAGAAAACAAAAAGGCAACTCAGTAATCAGTGACAGAAGTTTACATGAGTAAATTACAGTGCATCTATACAGTGCGCAATGGAAGAGGCAGCCGCTGCGAATTATGTTTCCAGGGAACATTTATCGACAAGGAAAATGTTCATGACAAATTGCTAAATAAAAAATGCAAGCTACAAGAAAACTCACAGTCCACTCCTGTGTTAGAAAAAAATCAAATCATATATGTATGTATCTGAATAGAAAACAGGGCATTTTGTAACTTCTTTGTATCTCTAAATGATGAGATTACTGGTAGTTTTGTATCATTCCTCTTTTTAGGTAAGCTATTGATAGCATTTTTTTTTTCTTTTTGAGACAAGGTCTCACTGTGCAGTTCAGGCTGGACTTGAATTCACTTTGTAGCCCAGGCTGGTCTTGAACTCACAACAATCCTCCTGCCTCAGCCTCCCAAGTGCTGGGATTATAAGTGTGCACCACCATGCCTGGAAATAGCATTTTAATAAAGTAGCAAATAGCCTTTTCTAAAAGAAAATTAGCAATCAAGACTATGGTATATGGACAGATAGATAAATCAACAGAATAAAATTGAAAGTCTAGAAATAAAATCATGGGTCTATGGTCAACTGATTTTCACAAGAGTGCCAAGAGCGTTCAACTGAGAAAAAATAGTCTTTTCAACAAATGGTACTGAGACAACTGAGCAGCCACGTGCAAGAGGTTGAAGCTGGATTATCTCACTCCACATATGAATTTAACTCAAAACAGATCAAAGACCTACATGAAAGAGCTAAGACTGCTTAGCTAACAGCTAAGACCACTCTTAGGAGGAAATTAGGTGTAAATGTTCATGACCTCAGATTAGGAAATGGTTTCTTAGATGCTACACCAACAGCTCAAGCAACAAAAGAAAAAATATGTATTAGCTTTCCCCAAAATTAAAACCTTTAGTGCTTCAAAGGACACTATCAAGAAAGTGCAAATGCAATCCACAGAGGAGAGAGAATATTTGCCAATCATACATCTGATAAGCAACTTACAAAGAACACAACTCAATAGTAAAAAGACAAACAACTCAGTTCATAATGAGCAAAGACCTTGAATAGACAGTTGTCCATGAGAGATACACGAATAACCAGCAAGTACACCAAAAGATGCTCAGGGTCAGTAGTCATTAGGAAAACTTGAACCAAGAGCACCAAAAGCCCCTCAACTCTCATATGAGGGTAACTGTGATGGAAAGAATGAGTCAGAGCAAGCATTGGCGATGAGGTAAAAAATACAGCCCTCATACTCATAAGTGAAATAAATCAGACCCACATGTGTCAACACTGTATCATCTCTCTAGCGTAAGAACCTGAAAGAGCAAATAAAACCCGAATGGTGCAGTAGATATTGTGAAAGGGAAAGAAATTGCTTAAAGGGAAGGAACAACTGGGAGGTAGGAAAGGAGAAAAGAAAGAAAGAAGGGGGAAAATATGTATGTATATACAAGGCTAGCTGGGATAACTATACTGCTGATGTCTACTGGTTTATTGAAAGGAACAGTTAATGCTTAAATTTTCTGACCAATTTTGCATGCTTATACATAGTAACCTGAACAACTAATTTGAAGACAACAATATGCAATATAACAACCATTGTTGAATTCCTACCATCTTGTTTAGTGAAGCTCTGTATCATTTCTAATGCTTTTTTAATTCTCTTTAATGGTTTGATCAATCTTACATCTGATCATCTGACCAACTTCATTGAAGATAACAATATGTAATATAACAACCATTGTTAATTGCCCGTCATCTTGCTTTAAAAAATTATCATTTTTATTGTTTTTGTGTTGCTTTGTCTTTGTTGTTATTTTGTTGGGTTTTTTTTCTTTTTCTTTCTTTTTTTTTTTTTTTATTTTCCAGCCCTTTTACCATTGTGGGGAAGGCAGAAATGGGCATGGTCATTTTGACCACAATTTTACCATTCCCCAACACCATATAACCCAGCAAGTTCATCTCTACCTACCAGGCAGGATCAAACCATAAGGTGAATATTTAAATGTTTAAACTGTATCACAGTAAAAGACACACTGTCATTAATTCCCCTCAAAACATTCCCCCTCAGCTTTGAGCACACTTCTCCCGTTCATGCCATTTCCTGAAGCAGTTTGGGAAGTGCTCTTTCGTGAATGTCTTTCGTTGCACTGTTGTGGCTGTCTTGATGTCCTGAGTCAATTAAAAGTGCTTACTTTTCACGGTCATTTTGACTTTGGGGAAGGGCCAGAAACAGTCAAACAGTGCCAGATCCAGTGAACAAGGTGCATGAGGACACATTATACTATTTTTAACCAGTCTCTTCTTTTTTTGGTATGGGGAATCAAACTCAGGACCTTGTGTTTGCCAGGCAGGCGCTTGTGCCACTGAACTATATCCCTGGCCCATACTACACTATTTTTATTTGACACAAATTGTGGTAAACTGTTGATCAGTGAGGTGTGATAAAAATATGGTGAATATTTAAATTTAAACACGTATCACAATTAAAGACACACTGCCATTAACACCCTCAAAATACTCTCTCACTTCTAACCCAGTCATCTCATTGTTCTTGATGATATAAGTGTTTTTAATTAAAACATGAAATTCTATCTTTCATTCACCCCTTGTATGTCCCCAAGAGAAGTGAAGACTACACAAATGCATACAGCAGCATCAATAGTCAAAAAGTAAAAACAAATCAAATGCCCCTCAACAGACAAACAGAGAGAGAAGATGTAGCACATTCTATGGAATGGTCTCCAGCCCCAAAATGGCATGAAGTATGGATCCAGCACTGTGTGTGTGAACCAGGAGAGGATCACAGGAAACCAAGGAAACCAGCGCACAGGACTTTGAGGTATGAGCGCTTCTGTATGAAACATCTAGAGGAGGTAGCTGTCTGACAAGCAGAAGTAAATCCATGGTTGCTCAGGGCGGTGAAGACAGGAGGATGGAGGTGAGAGCCACAGGGGACGGGGCATCTTTCTGAGGTGCTAGAAATGTTCTGACAAATTGCACACATCTGTGAATGTACTAACAACCACTGCATTGTACTAACAACCACTTTAAAAGGTAAATTAGATCATATATGAATTCTGCCTCAAAACAAATTATAAATGAGTAAATACAGCTAGCAGTCCCTCCCTCCTGGGTCTAGACCTCTACTGTGTCACCCAAGCTACTTTACAGCACTTGACATCAGTGCAAGCGCTGGTTTGCAGGACCATTTTGCTGACCAAGTGGCCAGAGCTTGCACATAGTAGGTGTGCAGTGAACAGTGGAAGGATGACGATCACACAAGTGAACAAAGGTGGTTCCTTGTGGTCCAGCACCAGAATTGCCACTATGGGGGAGGCGCAGACACGAGCCCCACCGGCCAGCTGGAGAGAGGCTCTCGGCATGGCCTCCTTGCCATGTCCCTTCAAGTCCCACACCTGGACTCTGGGCTCCAGGCAGCAGACAGTGTGGACAGCAGCCGGGTGGCTTCAGAGCAGGGAAGACACACGGTCCCTCCCGCACTGCTGGCTGCACGCTGCCGCCTCTCACTCCACTTGGCCCTCTAGGGCTTTGGAGATGGAGCACCGCCGCATTTTGTAGAGGGTGGAACTAAGTCTCAGGGAGGACGACAGGTGTGATCCCAGCCCCTGCAGTGCGTGAACCCCCAGATGACTAAGTGAAGCAGAAATGAGTTTTAGGCTGAGCTCTCGAATGCTGCCACCTCTGCCCCGGGCTCCTTCCTCATCCTACTCCCAGACCTAGATGGAGCCAGCATCTCCTTCCTCCGGTCCACCCAGCTCTGCCCAGATGTGCTCCAGTGGTGGCAAAGGGTTTGTAGAAGCCTGGGGTTGTGGGGGCGGCCTCATTCCCTGCCCCAGCCGAAATGCAGGCTGGTCATTTGGTTGTCCCTAAGGCCCAGCTCTGCAGAAGCACAAAATCCACAGCAGGTTGCTTTTCCTTCTTCAGGGCTTGACCACCAGGGCCCTGGGAGCCTTCCCAGATGTCACTGGTTGGGCTCCAACCGGTTTCTCTGTCCCACTGTGCCCAACAGACAGATTTCCCCAGGAAGCGTTCTGTTATCGCGCACGCGTGCACACATAGTGTAGGCCTAGGTATGAGCGCACACACGTCTGTCACCTTTCCTGGGCCTCAAACTCCCCTGGGGCCCCAGCACTGGGCTGCGCCTCACTCCCCTCAGTCCCTCAAACCTAACACACAGCCACTGTAGAGATCCTGTGCTCAATGCTACCCACTGAAAATAAGAAGGAAAAAATGAAAAGGAGGGGAAAAGGGAGAGGGAGAAAGGGAGGACCCACAAAGGCCTTTCCCAGAGACTGACTCCCGGGGTACGTCAGTGCCACCTCTCAGGAGCGGAGCCAGGGCTACGTGACGGGGGTGGGGAGGCACACTCTTCCTCTCCTCGCTGGCCTCCACCTTCTGACTATGAAATGGGACTCAGATCAGGACGTAGCTCCCGTACGTGGACAACAACAGTGGTGCCTTAGACCAGGAAGATCACCCGCTCGGACGCAGGGTTATGATAGGCAGGAAGAGCCCTGGGAGCTACAGAAAGTGCTCATGCAGCTTTGGGCTCAGTTACCAATGAAGGTCGCACAGCAGCAGGTCACAGCACAGGATTCACACCCGTGTGGTTTGGGCTGCAGGGACTCAGCTCCTTCCCCATATCACTCTTGACACCAGGTCCAGTACACTCTTCTACTTGACCCTGTCCCTACTTCCAGACCCAGGGTGCCAGAGGCAGAGCCACTGAGCCCCAAGACGGGGACAGCCATCACTGCCTTCCCATCAAATTGTGCTACTCTAGGTGAGCAACCTCACAGACCCACAATCCACACCCGTTACCGCAGTTGACAGGGAGCTCATACTCCCTGTCATATTGCACACTTATGATGCATACTTATGATTACCCTGGCCTGCAATTTGTTATTTTTAAGAATTATTGGGAGATGGAGGCACACTCATAAGCATGCATCCCACCCTTCGAGCAGCTTGGTTAGTTAGGGTGTTCTTGCTTTCAGTCACTCAAAGGACTCTTTTAAGGACCCAATGGCTGTGCCAGGGATATAGCTCAGTGGCACAGTGCCTACCTGGCAAGTGCAAGGTTGTAAGTTCAATTCCCAGCACACACACACACACACACACACACACACACACACACAAAGATCCAATGACTTCCAGGTATGGTACAGCACGCTTCAGGAGGCTGAGGCAGGAAGATCACCAAGAGTTCGAGACCAGCTTCAGCTACATAGTGAGTTCAAAGCCAGGCTAAACTACATACCAAGACCCTGTCTAGGCAAAAAAAAAAAAAAAACAGATCCACCGGCTTCATATGAGTCCTGGCTCACTGTATCCACACCTATACCCAATCAGACCCTCTCACACACATATCCACCACCTCTGTCTCTTTTGATTTCTTTTCTCACCCTCTCCTCCATCTCTCTCCCTCTCTTCCCAGTAATCACCTTCTAACCTTTACTAAGGACAAGGATATCTTTTAAAAAATATTCAATTTATGAAAAAAATTTCACATCTGTATAAGCAATACACAAATCATAATTCTTAAAAATAACAAATTGCAGGCCAGGGTAATCATAAGTAAATTGATATTGATAAATAAGCTTTTCTCCAGAGCAGTAGGTGGTTTATTTTAATCTAATGAGTTTTGTATTTTCCCAGCTTTCAGATTCCATGATGAAAGGCTGTCTGCAATAGAATTACGACGCTCACCGAAATATTGTAATTTAATGCCTCATTTTGTCAAGACTTTCTGGAAAATGAGATTTGTTCCCAGTGAGGAATTTTACTTGGCTTTTCCCCATATGCCCCCACCCATTTCTCCAGGCATCTAGGTTCTCAGGCCAGGCCAGGGCAGAGGAGGGAAGAGAGGAGGCCAAGGTGAACATGGTTCAGGGCAAAGGACCAGGCAGGGACATGTGAGGACCACTCCTGGCTGGATGCAGCTCTGCTTGTGGCTGAGGAGCACGCACTGTCCACTCTGTGCCTACTGCCACCTCCTCCTGTGGGGAAAGCTGCGCAGCTATGAAGATCACTGGAAGCTCTGTGTGGCTTTTCTGTTTCCTTGCTTTTTTCTCATTGTTAAAAAATGACAGTTTGGTACAGGCAGAAGGGCTGAAGGACTTGTACAGTGGCACTGTCTACCCTCCATGGGCCTCTGAAGTTTACATTTGTAGCACTTCCTCTTTCTGCATGTGTCCGCCTCCCTGCTCTCTGTCCTTCTACCCAGGCACTGTTGTGGAAGTTGGTTGCTCAGCCAGTGAGGATGTGGTAGTGGCGGCAGCTGCCCTCCGTTGAGTGTACAAGCAGCGTGGCAAGCATGGTGTCACTAGTCAGTTCTCACAGCTGCCAGATAAGGAGAGTGTGCCGATGGCTACTGCTGATTCTCAGAGAGGAAACTGGGACTAGGAGAGAGAGGTCACCACCCAGGGTTACTCAGCCGGGAAGCACACTGGATCCAAAGCCTGCCTGGCTGGTGACTTGTGGCAGACCAATCACCTGCATGAGCAGAAAATATGGGTTTAAAATATCTGCCTGGAGTCTGCTGGCTGGAGATGCTGGAGTCAGCACCTGCTGTCAGAAAAGCAGAGGCGGCGCACAGAGCCAGTGAGAAAGGAGGCTCAGGCCAGCCCAGCCCCTTTGCGAGCCTCTTCCACTCAGGGCTTTGAAGGATCCTGGTCATCTTGTGAAGCTGTGGGGATTAGGTGGGGTCTGCGGCTAAGAAGGCAGCCACATCTGAGGATCTCAGATCCCAGGGGCAGTGAGGGGCGTAGTACCAGCTTCCCCTCTACAGAGTTGCATGTGTCTATGATTTGTATGCAGGACCTTTGCACTGAACTATATCCTCAGTCCTTTTTTATTTTTTGTTTTAATACAGGGTCACATTAAGTTGCCCAGACTGGGCTTAAACTTTTGGCCTGAGCCTCCCATCGTGCTGAGTGAGGGTCCAGGCCCGAGCCACCACATCCAGAAGAAAATTCATTTTTAAAAAATAGTTTAAGAACTAGGCACGGTGGTGCACACCTATAATCTCAGCACTTGGGAGGCTGAGGCAGGAGGATTGCTGCAATTTCAAGGCTAGCCTGGGCTATATAGTGAGGTCAGGACCAGCCTGAACTACATAGCGAGATCTTATCTGAAAAGACAAAATAAAAAGTTTAAGAGATATATAAGACATGGTAGAAATGTCTAGTATAGATGCAATGTAGGTCCCAAAGAAAGCAGAAAGACAATAGGCTGGAGCAGTAACTGGAGATACATTGTCCAAAAATCTTCTGACACTGATTAAGAATATCAGGCCACACTGGCCAGAAGTGGTGGCTTATGCCTGTAATCCCAGTATTCAAGAGGCTGAGGCAGGAGGATCACTGCAGATTTGAGGCCATCCTCCACTACATATTGAGATCAAGACCAGCCTGAACTACATAGCAAGACTCTGTCTCAAAAAAAAAAAAAAAACAGGTCACAATTTAGATAAACATTATATATACAAAACAAGATAAATCAATCTATAATTATAGAAATTGAAAGGCAAAGAAAACTTTAAGAAGCCAGAAAGAAAACACTCACATTACATTCAAAGGTGCTAATAAAGCTTACAAGTGACTTTTTAAAAGAAACTATGGAAGCCAGAAAAGAATGAACTGAATGGCATCTTTCATGTGACAATAAGACTCTATACTCAGTAAAAATATCCTTCAGAAAATGGGAAAATGATTCCAATGGAAACATGAATTACCATGAAGAACAAAGAACATCAGATAGGGTCAATATATTGGCAAATGAATACTGACTGAAAGAAAAAGGGTAATAATAGCTCATGGAACATAAAATACATGTACAATTGAAGTGTATAACAACCAGTAACACTAAAGGTAAAGAAGGTAAAGTGTTCTTAAATTCTAAATTTGATGGATAATTTTAAAATGACTCTAGTAAGTTAGGGGAACAAACTACAATCTCTAGAGTGTTCACTACAAGATCAAAAGAGCGGTAAGGAACAGGGCAACACAGAGTAAAACTGAAAATTAAAACCAGCCAAGGAAGACAAGCAAAATAAGGAAGATGCAACAGAGGGGCATGGGGTTGGGATTGCAGCTCAGAGGTAGAGCACTTGCCTCGTACACATGAGGCCCTAGGTTTGATCTTCAGCACAAACAAGAAAGTGGGTAAACAGATATGAAGCTAATAGTTACTGCTTAAATATATCAGTAATTACATTAAGTGTAAATGCAGTGAAAAGACAAATATAGACTGGATTTTAGAACAACTACATTCTGTCTACAAAAGATACTCCTTAAATCTAAGGACACGTACACACTAAAATCAAAAAGTTAAAAAAGGTATGCCATGCAAACTCCAGTCAGAAGGAAGCTGATCTGGCAATTTAACAGTAGACAAGTTACATTTTACAAAAAAGCTTTAAGATATTACTACAGGCAAATGTTACTGCAGATATTTCAAAGACAGGTGTTTTAACTCAATCTGAGTAAGTCCACCTGAAAAGCAGCTGAAGACAAGGAAAGTTAAAAGATAAAACAACTCAATTTGTACCTCCTGGATAATATAGCTTCAAAATACATAACCAAAATAAGCAAATTAGAAAGAAGCAGGCAAGTCTACAATCTCTCAAAAACCTTTCAGAAAAGTCAGAAAGCAAATCTAAGGATAGTAGCGTCTGGACAATACAGTTTCATATTTGACCCCACTGACAAAATTGAACACTGCACACAATAACAAAATAAACATTATTCTCATGAGACACTGGGAAACTCACCAAAACACACCATGCTGGACCATAAACTAACTCTCAAAATATTACAAAGAACCAAAATCACTCCAAGTATGCTCTTTTGTAGCAGCAGACAGAAGCTCAAAAATAATAATGAAATATTTTAGAAAATCCCCAAATGTTTGGAAATGATGTAATGCAGTTCTTAAAAACCCATAAATCAAACAAGGAACTATAACAGAAATTAGAAAATATGTTGAACCACACAATAATGAAAATCTGACATCAAAACTTATGATCTCTACAATCATGCTTAAAGGAAAATTTACACACTTAAGTTCAGATCTTTAGAATTAGAAAAAAACATAAGATGATCTCCGTATGTATATCAAAAAGTTTTTAAAGAAATAAATTCAATGTAAGTGGAGAATAAAAATGACAATTTCTGATAATAGGAATTAATGGAGTTGAAATCAAAATTGAATTCACCTAAAATCCAGTGTTAACAAAAAATTATCACTGCAGATTTTATGAACAATATACAGTTTATAAGAATATAACTAAGGAGATACTAGGAATATCTTTGTCAATGTATATGGAATGGATAAAGTTCTTAAAATACAATTTTCTAAAATGGACATACAAAAACATAAAGCCCATGTCTACTAAGGAAATTATAATTTATACTCTTCTCAATAAGAAATCTAAATTCACATGAATTTTTTATTGACTTCTTCTAAATATTTAAGGGGGAAAAAAACCACAAATCTTATCCAAATTCCTCCAGGGAAACAGGAAAAGAGGGAACAATTCCCATTTTGTATTAGGAAGCAGGCAGAATTTAATACTATAATCTGACAAGGATATTACAAGAAAACAAAATCACATGAGCACATATGGAAAAAATATCTAGCAGAATATTAGCAAATCCCATAAGCCATGCAAAATGCAGCCAGACAAGAGCTGTTGCATCTTTTGCAATGGTGGAAAGGGATTATGAAAAGAACAGTGTACCATGACTTGCTGGGTTTATTCCAGGAATGCAAGATTAGTTGCCCTTTGAAAATGAGTCAGTATAATTCACCATATTATCAGAAGAAAGAAAAAGTATATCTATGAGATCAATAATGCATATAATAAAATATAATAAAATTACACCTAAAAATCCTTAGTGAAAAAGAATAGGAGAGGCCATACATGGAAAAGCCTATAACTAGCATCATAACCAATGACCAAGGACTAAAAGATTTTCCCCAAAGATCAGGAACAAAGCAAGGATGCTACTATTACTACTTCTGTTTAACATATTCGCAGAAGTTCTAGCTATGGCAGTGAGGCAAGAAAGTGAGGTAAAAATCAATTGTATTTCTATGTACTGACAGTGAACAATCTGAAATGGAAACGAAGGGGATAATTCTTTTCACAATAGCATCGAAAATACTTGGGAATAAATTTAATCAAGAAAACAAATGACTTTATAATGAAAATGCTAAAGTATTGCTAAAAGAAATTAACAAAGACATAAGTGGAAAAATATTCCATGTTCATGGATTATAAGACTTAATATTGTGAAGATTCTACTATTGTTCAGATACAATACTACCCAAACTATCAAGACTTTTAATCCAATGCAAAGATTCAATGCAATCCCTATCGACATCCCAATGGTGTTTTTTAGGAAAATAAAAAAATCTATATTAGGGTTTTATATAAAAGCTCAGAACACCTCTGAGCAGCCAAAACAATCTTGGGAGAGAGGGGATAAAGTTGTAAGACTCATACTTTCTGATTTCAAAACTTACTACAAGGCCACAGTAATCAATAATGACATAAGGAAAGACCTACAGACCAATGGAACAAAGCACAAAGCCCAGAAATAAACCACCTCATATGGGGTCAATTGCCGTTCAAAAAGGGTGTCAGGACAATTCAGTGGTAAAAGGACAGTCTTCAACATATGATGCTAAGAAAACTGTATGTCCACTTGTAAAAGAATGAAGTTGAACTCTTACCTTACACCATACACAAAAATTAACTCAAATGGATCAAAGACCTAAACTTAAGAACTAAAACTATAAACTTTTTAGAAGAAAATACGGGGGCAGCTGAGTGTGGTGGTGCACACCTGTAATCCCAGCAGTCTGGAGGCTGAGGCAGAAGGATCATTTTAAATTCGGGGCCAGCCTGGGCTACGAAGTGAGCTCAAGGCCAGCCTGAACTGCATAGCCAGACCCTGTCTCAAAAAAGACAGACAGACAGACAGACAGACAGAAAGAAAGAAAGAAAGAGAAAAGAAGATGTGGGAGGAGATCTTCATGCCACTGGATATAGTAATGATCTCTTGGAAATAACCCCCAAAACACAGGGAACAATAACAACAAAAAAGACACTTGATTTTATTAAAATTAAAAATCTTTGTGCATCAAAGGACACTATGTATAGTGGGAAAATGATTCACACAGACTGGGGGAGATATTTATAAACCATATATCTGATGAAGGATTAATACTCAGAATATATAAAGAATTCCACCAATTCAACAACAAAATAAAGAACCCAATTCAAATTCAGGCAAAAGACTTGAATAGAAATCTCCAAAAAAGATATACTAACTGCCAATAGCACAGGAAAAAATGCTTACCATTACAGGCCACTGGGCAGATGCAAAGCAAAGTCACCATGATATACTGGTTTACAAGGGTTGGCAAGGTTGTAGAGGAATTGTAATCCTTGTGCACACTGGTGGGAATATAAAATGGTTTATCGGCAGGTGCCATGAAAAACAGAATGGCAGTTCCTCAAAAAGTTAAACACAGAATTATCCTATTACTCAGGATTTCCACTCCCAGGTGTATATTCAAAGGTGGAATTAAATAGGTCGACGACCACGGCAGCACTATCCACAACAACGGGAGGATGGCAACAACCCAGATATCCATCAACAGACCTTCCAACAGATAAGTAAAGCATGGTATATACATATAATAAAATATTATTCAACCATGAAAAGGAATGAAATTCTTATAAATTTTTTTTTTTTGGTCTTTTTGAGACAGGGTCTCGCTGTGCAGTTCAGACTGGCCTTGAGCTCGCTTTGTAGCCCAAGCTGGCCTCAAACTCACAACAATCCTCCTGCCTCAGCCTCCTCAGTGCTGGGATTACAGGCATATGCCACCATGCCCAGCCTGAAATTCTTATAACTGGTACACTGATGAACCTTGAAACCATTATGCTAAGTAAAAAAGCTAGACATGAAAGGGCAAATACTGTATGATTCCACTTACACAAAACACACAAAATAGGCAAATTCACAGTGACAAAAATAAAATGCAGGTTATGCGGGGAGGTCAGAGAAAAAATGGGGAGTTATTTTTTAATAGGTAGAGTTATTGTTAGGATTGATGAAAAAGTGTTGGAGACAAAAGTGATGATGACTGTGGATGTGTATACTGTGGAAGAACATCATTTTAAAAGGGTTTAAATGGCAAATTGATGTTTCACTACAATTTGGGGGGAAATACTAGAAGAAAAATTTCATAATTTGATAAATGATGTCTACAAAAATCCACAGCAAACATCATACTTACTGGTAAAATACTGAAAGATTTTCCTTTTGATCCCAGAATCAAAATAAGGATGCCCTGATCACCACTGCAACACAAGATAATGCTGGAAATCCTTGCCATTGTAATTAGACAAGAAAAACTGTGCATCTTTTTAAAAAAGAAGATATAAAACTTGTTATTTACAGAAAACTGAATCATGTATGTTTAAAAAACAAAAAGTTCTATAGATAAATATCAAACAACTAAATTTAACAAAGATTGTAGGATATGGAACAATATTTTATGTAATCAATTGTATTTCTATATGACAGATAATTAGAAATGAGAAAAATTAAATGTCACAATAGTATCAAAAACAAAATGCACAGGAAATCTGATCAAAGTATGAGACTGCTACATAGACAACTAAAAAGCATTCCTGAAAGAAATTTATTAAGACCCAGATAAATGGAGGTGTATGTCTTGTTCATGGATTGAAAAACTCAGTATTGTAAAGATATCAATTTTCTTCCCATTGATGGACATATTTTTGATGCAGTCTTAAAGTCTCAGCAGGATTTTTGTAGAATTTGAAAAGCTGATTCTATTATTTGTATGGAAATGCAAAGAATCCAAAATAAACAGATCCTTAAGGAACACTAGAGGAGTTACCCTGCCAGCTACCATGATGACATATGCAAAGCTATCATACTGAAGCCATGAACCTTGTCCTCAAACCAGGACAGTGGGACCTCAAGCTAACTGCACCAAAAGACAGGCATATAGGTGAAAGCTCACAACAGCCTACTTCGCGACAGCCCCAAACTGGAAGTAACTCACCTGTCCCTCTACAGTAGAATGGGTACATTGTAGCATGTTCTCTATGGACTACTACACAGATATAAACATGTACAAGTGTTAACTGCACACAAGGATGAATCTCATATGAGTGGAAGAAAAAAAATCACAAAGACAGCACACTGCCTGATTCCATTTATATAAATTTAAAAATAAGACTGGGAATATAGCTCAGTGATGGAGTACTTATCTAGCAGGTACAGGGCCCTGGGTTCAATCCCAGCACCATAAAAATAAACAAAGCTGGGCATGCTGGCGTATGCCTATAATCCCAGCACTAGGGAGACTGAAGCCAGAGGTTTGCTGTAAGTTCAAGGCCAGCCAGGGATACATAGTGAGAACCTGTCCCAATAAACAAACAAACAAACAAACAGAGGCTGGGGTTGCAGTTCAAAGGCAGAGCACTTGCCCAGGATGTGAAGGTCCTGGGTTCAATCCTTAGCACCCAAAGAATAATAGCAACAATAATAAACAAATAAATATATAAGCAAAATGAATCTTGGGCATTAGAAACCAGGAGAGGAGCAACCTTTGGGGACCAATGACAGAGAAATGGCACTGAGTCATAGCTTCCTCTTAGTCCAGGTAGCACTTACGTGGGAGTAGTCACTTGCTGATACCGCATGCTGTGCACACAGGATCTGCACACTGTTCTGTACATTTCCGTGAAAAAGCTGGCAGAAAAGCCCCAGTTGTCTTAGCACCGCTATCACTGCTGCTGACCACTGCCCACCCTGCCTCCCTCTCCCTCCTGCTGCATAAAGCACAGAGCTAATGGACAGAGAGGAGCCACAGTTTCAGGGCCAGGGACCCCCAAAAGCCTTCCAGGATTGCCCCCCTTTTAGGTCAAATGGTTTTTCTCATAGGTGTGATAGTTACTCTGGTGCCCCAGGCAGGCTGCAAGTCTGTGAGCTCCCAGAATAAAGGAACTGGGACTTGCAGTAACATCACAATAAAAAAAGACATGGTCAAACATTTACTATGTGGCAGGTACCTCTTCTGAGCATTTTACACCCGGTAGCTCATCGGATCCTCCCAGTAACTCTGAGTTGGGGACTGATACTTCCATTCTCCCTATCAGAAAACTGAAGAACGGTGGTTTCATTAAATTGCTGGAGGCCACACAGCTCTCTGGAGGGAGGGCTAGGTTTGGGGGACCTGGGTGGTCTGGCCTCAGAGACACGTTCCCTGCATGGCACCCGCAGCAGGCAAGAAAGCATCCCACCCAGCAGCCCATTATGCCTGTGAGTATGTACAGTGTCTGCATAGCAGGTGACCTGAAGGCCCAGTCCCAAGGCTGGAGGGCAGCAGCAGGGTCTGCCCCCGGGGTGGGGCTGTGGTGTGAGCTGCTCTGTCCGACCCTGTGTGAGGGTCTCAGTGCTCCTCAGGGGTCAGGCCTCTGTTAACAGTACTCTGGACAAGGGAGAAAGTGGACACCAGGCTCCCTGTTCCTGTCCCACTCGAGTCCATTTCATCCACCCCAACCCTCAGCCTCAGACCAGGAACTGGGCCCCTGGAAGGTAAAGCCAGGCTCAGCCCTCAGGGACACACTATCCAACCAGTTCCTCCTCAGATCTGCCTGGGACCCATTCTGCTGCAGTCCCATCTTACCTTCCCTGACTTTTTGTCTTATTCTGTTTTGGTTTTTTCTTAAGACAGGATCTATGTAGCTCAGCCTCCCGAATGTTGGGAACAGCAGCATGTGTCATCACACCCAGCTACTTTGCCTTGCTGTTTTATTCCCTTGTTTCCTTTTTTAGTTTTTTGAGACAGGGTTTCTTTATGTAGTCCAGGCCGGCCTTGAATTCACAGCAATCCTCCTGCCTCAGTCTCCTGAGTGCTGGGAGTACAGATGTACGCCACCACGCCCAGCTGCCTTGCTCTTAATGAGTGTAAGCTCCCTGTCCTGTGAGAGGCACTCATCTGACCCAGGGACTTTCCTGCCTTCCTGAGAGGTCTGGGGCCTGAGCAGCTGTTCTGTATCAGATCTGGACAGATGTGACCAGGGTTCCAGGGACAGATACTGGAAATGATGAACCCCACAGTATTGGAAAGGAAAGTGAGGTGTCCCGTTCCCCCTCACATCAGAGAGTACCCCATTATGTGAAGTCAAATCCTCTGGAGTCCTGCCTAGGAGCCTTCTTTTTTTTCATGGCACCCAGAAATAGCCCAGAGAGGCAACCTTGGCAGAGGTAACACAGCACAGCTGTACAAGAGACCTGCCCTGAGCTGGGTTTGGCCAGCAGAGCTGGAAACCAGGCCTGAGAGCAGGCCATGAGAGAAGGACTTTTTGTAGCCAGTGCACAGAGCCAGAGAGACACACATATGCGGCAAGCACACATGGCCCAGCCCTCTGGCTCAGCGGCAGGGAGAGGAGCCGCCAGGACTCTGAACCCCCACATCAGGCCATGGAAAGCAATGCAGAAAGGGAAACAGGCAGCGCCTCCACCAGCCTTTCCCATTTATTCCCTCTGCCCTAGCCCTTGGCACCTGGGCCCACAGTGGCTCCCAAGAAGCTGTGAAAACGCAGGCGCAATGAGGTCACCTAGTTAACAGCCTCCCTCCTGCTGTATTATTCATGGGTTCCCTTCTTCCGGCCCGAGCTCCAGTTTCCGGCCTGGCAGGTCACCACCTTGCACCACAGCAGCCTCCTTGCTTCACACCGTGCCCACCCCAAGCTGCGGCCACCCCCAGGTGACTCCACCTGGCAGCTCTTCAGGTGATGGAAAGGACAACTTTGGATCAGTGAGGAAGGGCAAAGAAAGGAGACACTGGCTGAGTAAGGCACCAGATGCTGAAAGTTCCAAAAGGAGCTATGACACGCGCTCCCTTCTACACACACACACACACACACACACACACTGATCTGATTGTCCCAAATTGGTCTCTGAGTAAGTGCAAGGGCTCATGGAAGACAGTGGCTATGGGTGTATCTCAGTGCACAATGTTCACAAACAGTAGGTACTTAATAGTTGTTGACTAAGATGTCAAACTGACAGATGGGCATCCCAGTGACATCAAGCCATTCAAAAGAAATTGCTCCTCTAGGAGGCCAATGCAGGAGTATCACAAGTTAAAGCCCAGCCTGAGCAATTTAAAAATTGAATGAGACCCTCCCTGTCTCAACATAAAAAAAAGCTTTAAAAGGCAGGAGGGGATGTAGCTCGTGTAAAGGCCCTGGGTTCAAACTCTGGGACTGCCAAAAAAAAAAAAGACATTGTTGTTTGGTTTTGAAAACTGCTATGTTATTTAAACCTCTACTTGCATATACCATATGAATCCCACAGAGTCTAAGTCATTTATAGCGAGATAATTAATAAATATGCCATATTTATTAATAATACTATTAATTAATGATACTTATTTGCCATGATTTACATGTCACAACTGATTTTGCCAAGTATTTCCTTATTTCTCATGAGCGCTCCCAATTTCCAAAATAAACAGGTTGATCGTATGACGTTTTTAAAAAAATTTTCCTACTTTATAGATGAGAAAAGCAGAGCTCTATGAAGTTCAGGCACTTGGCTCAAGGCAAGGCCTACACCTAAGGTCTTCACACACGTGTCATTCACACATGTGCCACCGCCTCGTGGCTACTGTGCACTGCCAACACAATCCCACTCCAAGGACGGGGCTCTCTAAGGAGGGGACACGGGCCAAGCCCCTGGGAGCCCAGCCTGAGGCCAGTTTAGAACCAACACACTATGCCGGCAACACTGGGAGCAGCTCATCCCCAACAGTGGGGACAAGTGGGGCTGGCATTAAATGACAGGAGTCAGGGCACACAAGGCCCCTCTGCGACAGATGGAAAGGAGCTGGACTGAACAACCAGGTGAGTGTCCAGCCTCTCAGGCTGAGAGGCAAGAGGGGCTGACCCAGACACAGGCCCAGCCCCGTCATTACCCGCATAGGGACCCAAGGTGAGTCTTTTGCCCTTCCTGAGTGGTTTCTTTGTGCACAGGCAGGGACTTGGCATGGGCCTCCTCTAAGTGCACAGCAGTGATGATTAAAGAGGGAGACCACTGCTGGCTTACATTCAACCCGCCAGCTTCTAGCTGTGTGTCTGGGCTGAGTGCTAAACCTCTCTGTGCCCCAGATTTCTCATCTGTAGAATATGGGTGACACCAGACCTTTTGTCCTAGGGCAGTGGTGACGATCCTGTGGTGCCTCTGCTGCAGTGGGCTGTTTGTATCATTGAAAGCTCTAAAAGGTTCACCATCACTGTCCCTGGGTCATTAGGAGAAAAGAAGGAGGTATTTAGTTAAAATGCTAACTGCAGAGCTTGGCACACAGCAAGTGCTTAATAAGTTTCTCATTTTCATTGTGTCAGCTCTGATCCTAAGTCTGATGAGGCCATCAACTGACCCTCCATGGTCCATGTACACCTGAAGGGTTTTTCTTATGAAATCTGTTCCATGAGGGCAGAGGCCACCCATGCACACAGGGTTGGCAAGGACTCAATAAGTAGTTGCTCAATTTGAACTAGTTGCTAATATTTGGATTAGGGAGTTTTGTTTTTTTTTTTCCTTTTAAGTCAGGCTTTCTAGATTCTTTTGAACAATCAAAGAATTCAGCCAGCCCGAAAGTTGCTCTGCTGCCTGCCTAGCAACAGAGGCAAAGCGGTAGCCGCATTAGCCCCTTCGCACTTTCCAGCCCCAGGCATCTACCCACGAGGACTTCTAGGCTCCAGTGGCCCCACGCACCGAGAGAAGACAGGCTTCCGGGTCTGGTAAATGCCCTTAGACCCTTTAGCACAGGCCCCCTC
>PVLD010010329.1:0-71356 GCA_004027595.1 Dinomys branickii
GCCCCTCCCACCGTGTTACCAAGATGGCGCCTATATCCTGTTTTCTGGTTCTTGTTGCTGACTCTGTGTATACCTTATATAGAAAGGTGCCTGCTTACGGCGCCCTGAAACCAATCCTGAAGGCCCACGTAGCGTAGTGTGATTTGCTAACCGCCCTTATATAAGTTGCTGTAACGGGAAGCTGGAAGAAGAAGAAGCCTGGAAGGAGCCACAGAGAGTGGACTCCTGTGGGGTATAGAAGAAGCCCGGAAGGAGCCACGTAGAGTGGACTCCTGTGGGGCTTGTGCTGTGTCCAATAAAGAAAACACGTTACAGAATCTGATCGTCTGTGTGCTGCCTTCTGCGGGTCGGGAGCGGCGCCGGACAGACTTGGAGCGTATTTCTATTGCAGCACTCCCCGCCTCCTATTACAACATCCTCTTAATATGCATTTCCATTTTAATGCACAGACTACAGTTTCTTCTTTGGCAGTAAGAATGCCATGACTCACAGAATGCTGACCTCCCTTCAGCTGCTCTCTCTTCACCCAAGTGATAATGCCAGTTTTTGGAATATTTGTTCCTGTTCCTGGCTGGGAGAATCAGGACCCACGGTTGTGAGTCATATTCCCCATTCAGTGTTCAAGATATTTTCTGCGGTGGCACAGTAAAGACTTGGCTTTAATTTTTTGTTTTTGTGATTTTTCCTATCTTTCTTCCTTTTGGGGATTTGGTTAAACACTCTGATTCTCTCCCAAGAAATCGTGCCCTGGTTCTAGTCTCCAGGTCTCCAGCATCTGCAGGTGCCCTTTTGTTATTATGCTCTGCTATTACGTTCTTTTGTTACATCATGAGTCCCTAGAGTGTGTTCTTTTGTTGTTCCATTATGTTCTTTTGTTACATGATGTGTCCCTCAACACTGTGCAAAAATGACCACATTTTGAACTTAATCTCTAGTCTCCTCTTTGGGGCACCTTTGGATCTTCCCAAATGATCTCCTTCTATCAGGGGCTCTTGCATATCACATGCCCAAGACCTCAGCTAAGGAATAGGGTGCTTCTTTTCTCATTTGTTTGCTTGTTATGTATGAATAAAAACAAAATTGCTTCCTTCAAAGCCCATGTCCCTTTTCTGACACCCTCTAAAACCAGTCTCTTCCCCACCCACCCCAGCATCTCCTCCTTTTCACCACTTTCCTCCAGCTCCTTGGAGTCCCTTGGATCTTCCCACTTCATAATTTCTACTTGCTATGCCTCTCCATCTGCACACACCAGACCTTCTCTTGCCCACTAGACTTTCAATGTCCTTTGCTCACTCAAGTCCCTCTCCCTTGACTAGTGGTTCTGGGAGAGCTTAAGGGCACCAAGGTTACAGTCTGAGGCTGAAACAGTCAGGCTTTTTCATCCACTTAGATGGGTTTAAGAGGCCCCAGGTGGGTGCTCATCTCCCCTCTTTCCCTGCCCTGAAATCTAGGCTACAACATCCATAGATTTACACAGCAAGGCAATGGACAACTTGGTGAAAGTGCTTCAGACCTTAGACTGTGATAGTTGTTTCAACTTTTCCCATAGGCTAAAATACCATCCCTATGAAAATGCGGGGGTGAGACAATGATGAGCTCTTGTATATAAACCAGTGAGTTTTACATTTTTGTAATTATGCTGGAACCATAGCTAAAATTTTTAAATTCGGTACAGCCAGATGTGGTGGAAGAATTTGCCATTCCAGCACTCAGCACTGAAATCAGAAGATTGCTTAAATCCAGGAGTTTGAGACCAACCTGGCAATACAGTGAAACCCTGTAAAATTAAATATAGGAATAAAACAACCAGAAAAAGCAAAAACTAAAAACAAAAACAACAAAACCACCAAAATAAAAACAAATAAAAATATGTACATTTCTCATGTCTATCTGCCTATGGATGGATGGATGTGTGCGCACACACACACACACACATGCACACACACATTAGATTTGTAAAATTTTTCTAGCTCCAAATGGTATTACAACACTAAATTATAAAATCTCTTAAAGGAGATCATTTTGATTTGGCTTAGAGGTAAATAAGAGCCTACATAAATCAAATATTTCTGAACTTCACAGAAGTTAAGGAAATTAAATGTGTAATATAATCAATGCTAAAAAGTATTACCATATGTTTATCTCTTCCTTTCTGTTTCACCCTTTCAAATTTCAGAAATTTTTACTGATTACTTTTATTTCCATGGCAATGTATATATTTGCATAGATTCAATGGGAGTCCGTCCTCCTTGGAACAGTAATTAATTGGAAACACTGACAATACAACCAGGGTTTTTCTTGGAATATTTTTTTTTAATTTAACATAAAATTTAGATAAATCTTTGACCAAGTAAAATAATTTGATATTGCTGAATTAATAAATATAGTATGTCTTTCGAGTTCTCAGCATTGAAAAATTAGTTTTATTCTGAATATTTTCTTCCTAAACTTATACAGTTATACTGAATCTCCTCACTTTATACTCTCAATATATTCTTGATATATTCTAACCATGTGTTTCTTATATCTATGGCATATTATGTCTCATGATTATTATATCTGAAATTTTCTCTCGGAAAAAATACGCTCATCTATTTTCATAAATTAGATGCATTACTCACTGTTCTTTGAAAATAGAACTAATCTTTACATCTATACATATTTTGTCTAAAACTTTTAGAACTGATTTTGTGTCACATAAAAATGTAATTTCTCTGTCAGTTGTATTATTTCCATAGTTAATGTTCATTACATCTTTTGCTTTTGAAAATTAGTGAAAACATGTCAACAATAGTCATTTTAAGTCCTTTTTCAACTAGGCTTAATGTTTTACTCTGATGCTTCCTAGTGGGCACTTATAAATTGGCTATAATCCAGTGGGCTTTATCTTTAACATAATGACTATCTCAGAGACCTACGGGAAAGAACAATGCCCAGTACTTCAAGGCAAAAGTCTGTGGTAGCAGTGCTTTAATAGCTGTGGGAAGATGCCAGAGTCCAGAGCAGGGGTTTCTAGCTGAGAGACATGAGTTCATGAGACTGCTGCTCTAGGATCAATTAGAAAGAGATGAATCACATAGCATTGAATGAACTGATGCTTAATGATGACAGACTCACTATACAACAATACTGTTGCTTTAAAGATCTATTTTCTGGATATAGGGAATCTCCCTTGCTCTTTAATCTATCCCTAAATTTAACAGACTCCATTCTGTTCTTGTAAACAGGAGCAAAACTTCAGTTTTTTTCCTTCTAGATTCACCATTTCAAATTTCAAAACTTTTTACTGAATGTTCTTATTTTCATGGCAATACACATATCTGCATAGATTCACTGGAGCCTGGTCTGCTTGAGAACAGGACATGATTGGAAATATTGACAGTACAACCAACGTTGTGCCTGGAACGTCATATTTGACAGGGATACTTGTTTCATCAGACATGGCCAGGCACTTCTCAAGAAATAAGGCAGATTTTCTGTTGCCAATTTGACGAAGTTCCTCTTGGGAAGACTGGCCTGAGCCCTGGTTTCTCAGGGCTCCTCTTCTTGTAAGTGTGTAAGGAAAACATCTCCCAGGAGACTCACGAGCTGTAGGGTGCTCATGAAACCTCGAGAAGAGAGAAATTCCTGCAAAGCCATGGGTTCTGCAGGGGAAATGCGATGGGGAGGTTTTGGCTTGGCTTCTCATCCTCAACAAGCTTTGCAAAGTGCCAGTGGAGATGCTTTATGGAAACTGCCCACAGAGCCACCACCATAAGAAGATCAACATGTAAATTGTCGTTCTTGCAGGACTTATGGAAGTGGCCAGTGTGAATCAGCCTTATTGAAGCATGAAAAATAATCTTCCTTTGGGATTAGGTGTTATCAAAGGGGGCAGGGAGTCAGTGGAAAGAAGTTTAGTTTCCGTGGGAACCTGTAGCATGCTCTTCCAGATGCTCTGGCTCTGGTCTTGTGAGTGTGTGCTGAGCTGCTCTGAACCTCTGGTGAAGCGTGTGTACCTGATGTGTGTGCTTGCTCTATGCTGTGTGGGTGCCAAGCTTTCTCTGTCACTGTGGAAAGCAGTTTGGTCTCTGCCTCAGTAGACCAGATCCTCTCATTTTGCACAGATTCCCAACTCTTACCAGATTTTCTGTTCTTCCTCTTTCCTTAAGCATCTGATCGAAATGAACAGCCTCCAAACTAACCTTCTAATTAGCCTCTCTTTCTCTTTGCTCTGAAGAGTAAGAGCTGACCACTTACACCCTTACTGAGACTGGTGCCTCTGGGTGAACCCCGATTTCCAAAGACTCACAGCAAAAAAATTTCCTGTAACTTCTTTTATACCTGTAAGACTCAACACTGCAGCAGGCCTAGGCATGGATCACTAAATCACTAAGCATGATCTTATTTTTACCTGGAATGCCAATTTCTGGCTCACTAAGAGTTTGCTAAAATGCTTGGGCCAGGTATGGTCTCATAAGAAAAGTAGTTCAGACTATATACAATTTCACCAAAAGCATTAGAGAACTCAAAACAGTGCTTCCCAATCAAAAGTTTTCATCCATCAACTTTGGAATAAACTGAAAGGCACATCCTTGGATTCAATTCTGGTTTCTTTAATTTAATACATCCTTTTACACTAATCTTTCTTATTTTAGGCACCTCACTGTTAGATACCTGATCAAAGGACACTTAAACAATGATGGTTCAACAGCAAATAAAGAAATGATGACCCCAGGATTATTCTACTCTGCCATTCCCTAGTTGAAATCTCCTTGCTCAAGGCTTTCTTTCTGGCCTCGCCTGGACAAAAGATGATGCTGACAAGGGTGTTTACATTTTGTCTTTCATACAACTATAACCTGTTTTGTCTAAACAAACAACCCTCATCTCTAGAAGAACCTTCTGGACCTGAATCTATTCCTCCTCAAATCCAGAGTCTCACTCCAATGCCCTGGTTATATTCAAATTCCTACCTCAGCTTCTCTAATGGCACCATGTTGAGTACGGTCCATTAAATCTCAGGGCTCCCTGTGCACATATATCAGCTTTTAGTGAATACCTTTTCTAGAACCTCTGCATGTAAAGGCTTTTCTTGGGCTCCGCTTGCCTGTGATTCTTCTGCCTCAGTCTTTGAATATGGACACGTTCCTATTGTAATCATCTCATTTAATTTTTCTTACTTAGTTCCAGGGTAACCTTTTTTGGTCCTTAGTATAGCATAAGATATCCTTTAGGATTTTATTTGGGGGAGGTGAAATATAAAATGTTGTCAAGAAATATGAACATTTAATTAAATATGATAACGGATTAGCAAGGAACAATACTTTGTTCCCTATTTAATCCAAATGACATTAAAAGATTTTTAAGGCAGACGTGGGAGGTAACAAGATTAGTTTAAAATCCAGCTCTTTTAAGTGAAGACTTTGTTTTCTTTAATAATGGAGGACTTACTAAAGTCAACAGCAACCATAAGAAATTATTCTGATGACGAATATTTGCCTTCTGTGCAAATTACTCAGAAAATAAAGTCTCTTACAAACTTTTTGAAAAGATCCCCAATCAAAAAAATTGCCATTTTAATAAAGAGAAATCCAAATTGTGGTTTTGTGTCAATATATTTAATGCTGAAGCTCTCATTTAAAATCTTACATATAAAGCTACCTAATTAAACTTAGCTCTGTCTACAAAAACAAAATAAAATTCCTTGCAATTTCAACAACTTTACCCAGTCAGGGTTTCCCCTATACCATGTCATGCTGGAGCAATTTTATTGTAGCGGGAATTACTCTCATTTTCCTTAACAAAACACATCTACATATCCTGTGTATAAAATGCTCCTCTTTGCCACAGCCACTCTTAATACAGTCTCACAGTGAAGAGGGTTAGCAGGATCCTTTGCTAGAAGGCAGCTCGCTGAGAGGGCTGAGTGGGCCAAGGCCTAACTGTGGTCAACAAGGGGGCTCAAAAGAGACTGACTATAGTTGAGTCAAGGCGAGGTTCTTTTTCTTACAGAAAAAACTTCACAACTAAATAATTGGAGAATAACAATGGTTAATATGTTGCATATTGTTATCTTCAAAGTAGTTACTCGTAGTACAAAACATTCTCCAAGTGATATTAGCATAAACCTTTCTTTTCAATTAACTAAGAGAACCTAGTAGTATAATTTATCTTGTACTTTTTTTCTTTTTTCCCTTCCTTCCCTTCCCCTTTCCCCTACCCTAACTCCTCTTTACCTTTGAATAACTTCTTCCCATTTCACAATATCTATTGTACATTTTGGTCCTTATTTACTCTTTCAGTTTCTCACATCGGGGAGACAATATGATGTTTATATATATGAGTCTGATTTATTTAACTTAAGAGTATGTTCTCAAGTTGCATCCATTTATCTATAAATGTGTCAAGTTTATGCTTCTTTATGGCTGAGTAATGCTCCATTCTATAAAATGACCACATCCTTTTTATCTATTCCTCGGTTGATAGTCATTTGAGTTGTGTCTCCAATTTAGCTGTTACAAATTATGCTGCTATAAATATGAGTGCACATAAATCACTGTGGCATGATGTTTTAATTCTTATAGGAAGATACCTAGAAGGGGAAGAGCTAGGTCCAAAGGAACCACTAATTCTAGTTTTTTAAAAAACCTCCACACTGATTTCCACAGTGGTTGCACCAGTTGACACTCGCACCAGCAGTGGAGAAGGGTTGCTTTTTCCCACAGCATCACCAGCATTTGTTATTGGTTGATGACTGAATGAGAGCCATTCTTTCTGGAGTGAGATGGAATTTCAGTGTTTTTTAATTTGCAAATTGTGAATGAGTAATGATATTGAATGTTTGTACATTTATTTACATTTGTATTTCTTCATTTGAGAAGTACATATTCATCTCAGATGCCCATATTTGGATTGGGTTTTTGAGTTTTGGGGTTTTGAATTTTTTCAGTTCTTCATATGTTCTAGATATAAGTTCTTTGTCTGAGGAACAGTATGATGCTCTACATAGAAGATCCCAAAAATTCCACCAAAAGACTTGGAGATTTGATAACCGAATTCAGTACTGTAGCTGGATACAGAGTTAACACTCAGAAATCAGCAGAAATTCTTTTTGACTGCACAGCTGTGAGCTATTGTTAACACAACACTATTTTGTAGAAGTGTGGCAGACATAATGAATAAACATTTCATTTATTACCATGAATTCAGTCCAACTTCTCAATGTGGCAAAAATGAACATGTTCATTAATAGACCCAAAGAGCCTCTCAGAATCCTATGAAAACTAGAGACAAAAGGTATAGACCTAGATTTAACCAAGATTGTGAATGACTATGCATTAATTAACTGAAATTAGCAGCAGAATAAGATTTAAAAGTTATAAAAGCATCCTGGAAACTAGGTTCAAGCTGACATACTACTAAACCATTAATTTTGAATTGTAGTTTGTCAAATAATGATTCAATTTAAATAAACACAAATTTACATTTTATAGTCATAAAGGTAACCAAAATGATAGTTTATTAAAGCAGGAAATCCTATGTAAGTTGGGAATATTCCTAAGTAAAGAGGGAGTATGCTTGTGTAATATTTAATTCCGATAACTCAGAAGATATAGCTGTTTATATCAAATCAACAATATTAAATGTCTCCTTTACCAAAATTTACCTAAGTTATGTGAGCCTGAATTCTTAAAACAATTAGTTTGTAGAAATATATTTTTGAATATTGAAATTAGAAGTTCAATTTTCTTAATTTCTTGGGATTTCAGGAAAATTCAATTGATTCAAGTTTTATTTACTTCTAAGTAAGTTAGAATAGTCAACCCTCTGTAAGACCATTTAATTTATCTACAGAAAATATCAAATGATCTTAAAAGAAACAAAATCTATTGCAGGAAATCAAATGCAACTTAGAATGAAAATCAAATCTTTGCCATGCTACCAACAGACTAGAACCTGGAACTCAGCATCAGGAATGTGACTCTCCTTTGGGGTGCTTTATGAAATGGGCAGAAATGAAATTCAAAAGCGCCCTTATTACCTGGTAGAGGATGTAGGTAACTGAAGGTCAGCTTCCTTTCCTGAACCACAGCATCAAATTATTAAAGAAAACCAGACAAGTTAGAGAATGATACTATTCTGGCTATGGCAATAGAGCAATCACCCCTGAGCAAGAGCTCCTCCACTGTCTGGGTGGCCTGGGTCTGCAAGCTTTCATAGAGCGCATGCACAAGAAGGATGTGGTCACAGGTGCATCACCAGATATGGTCTGAGGTTGTAGTTAACTTGTTGCTTTGTGAAAAGTGGAAGTCTTGAAGAGGTTAGTGAGCTTCCAGAAGCTCTCCTCTCACCTATTCAGCTCTGAGACAAGAGAAGATTGTGTGTCGTTTTGTCTGTTGATTAAAGCAGATAAAAGGAAAAGGAGAAAGACTCAGGCTGGGCTTGAACTACTGCTCCTCCTACCTCAGCCTCCCAGGAGGATGAGTGTGCACCCCAGGCCAGCTATACAGAGATCTTGTAGAAGAATTTCAAGCACAGACAACGACAAATGGAAGGTTGGGGCAAGAATGAGCCCTCTCATTCAAAGCCAGTGGAAGTCATATCTCCTCTGTGTGGAATATATACAAAGTGGTCCTTTCTTCCCTTTTCATTCTCACAGTTGAGTTTACACAGAACAACCAGAGGGAACAAAGGTGAAAATCTAATATTGTTATCAATCTGTCTAACAATTTTCTCTCTACTGAACTCCCCTTGAAAGAGAATTATACAGACCCCACTAAAGTTCAAACCCTTCACATCTGGTTCACCCTCCCTAAGCAGGCTACGCTGCAGTTCTGTTGAATTAACAGCTGCCCCCTTGCCCCGTGCTTTTTTCCACACCTACACCCCTGCATGTGATTCTCATTGTGCTTACAATGCCCTCCTTCCATCTGGCTAAGGCCTAATGGATGTATTTTTGAAGTTTCGATGGCACCTACTGCATTAGGCCATATCACAGATGGGGCAAGTTTACAAGTAAAAGAGCTGTAGCTTCACTCATAGTCCTGCACATACATGTTCTAGGGACTACATCTAATGCTGGCCTTGCTGGTAGGCCATGTAGAGTGTCATAAGTAAGGAGGCATGTGTGCATGAGCCTGTGTCCCTTCTGATCTCTCCCTCTTCTCATAGTCATAAGGATTCAATCATGGGGCTCCACCCTGATGACTTTAACCCCCTAATCTCTTCCCAAAGAGCTCACCTCCACATAGCACAGGTAGAAGTAAGTTTCTACCTCTTCATACCTCACCATGGGGATTGAATTTCAACACCTGAGAGCTCTGGGCACACACACCATATGCAAACACAGCCCCTGTTCTGTGTTCCTCCTGGCCCCACTTCTGTTCCCTAAGGGTAAATGCACTAAAATTCCTCTATATCTGACCTCCTCTATCGGAACTCTTGCTATAGGAGTCAGCAGACTTCTTTACCTTCATTTTTCTCCACCATTAGTCAGGTCCACCCAGGATCCAGAATACTGTATGACTTTTTCAAGGCAAGAGGAGACAAGGGCTTGCAGTAATGAGTGGGCAGCTGTTTCCAGAAGGCTGTGTGGGACACTATAAGCACTCAGTGGCCCCATGTGAACCTAGTAAGTAGGGTACTTACCAAGTGTCTTTCAAGTTTTATAATATGCTGTATTGACACAGCACATCTTACAATCCTGTTGTGGGAACAACACAAACTCACACAAAACAATTAGAAAAATCTGTAGACTCCATCAGGTACAGAATGAATGGAGAGATTTATTTTTTGAACAAATTTGTCATAGCTGATGCAGCCTAATGGGAAATTAGAACCTGGTAGCCAGCTGTCTCTGGGGTTTGGACATGTGTTTATTCTAAGAGAACCTCCCTCCAGCCAAAATCAGCAGGAAATCCCTCCTGAGAATCTGACTCTGAAGTGGCTTCTGAGCAAGCTGTACACCAAATCAGTTCCCTCTCTTCGAGTCAGCCAACTGGAACATTCTCCTGTGTTCAGGGCTACAAGCTGCATTCCGCAAATTCATCCCCCAAGTCTGCCACTAGTACCATTTCTGCGCAGTGCACTGCACATAACCAAGGTGGAAGAAATTCTCAGGCAGCATAGCTTCCCATCACTTGTACGATGAGCAGAGCTTCCCCTCTATGAATCTTGATTCCTTGATCTATTCTGCTTGTGACACCACTTAGGATTATTTAAAAAAACAGGAAAGTTTTATCCTATAACCATGTAACCTCATGTCAAATTGTTTCCAAAGAAGCCAAACTTGTAGAGCAGCCCTGCAGATAAATTGCCTCTGTGACTCTGTACCTCAGGAGAGGACCTCAGTGGGGATATAAAAGGTGTACAGTGGAAACAGCAGTTCCCCAGAAAAGACTCTGACACAGGGTGCTCAAAGAGATTTTGAATAAGTTTGCAAAAAACAATAGTAGGACAACAGAGAAGACAGAGAGACAAAAAAAAAAAAAAAAAAAAAAAAAAAAAAAAAAAAAACAAGGAAAATGCCATTTTGAGCCACAGTCTCAGTCTGCGGAAGTTAAGAGCTGCTCTGAGGGTATTAATGATTTCAGCCCACCTGACATCAAGTCAAGCATGTTACCATCCCAGAAGGAGCTATTAGGTGAACAACTATGCATTCATGTAGTAAGAAGCAGTTTTCTGGACCACTGAGCCCCAAAGAGACTTATGTGAGCAGTGTGGACAACTTGTCTACCCTATACTTTGTGTAGCAGGTTCTAAATTGCAAGATGTATTCTTGGAACAAAGATTACATCATATTTCAGTTGGATCTAGAAAGTTACATCTGTAATAAGCTCTCTCAGCTGATAGGCAAACCAAAACAGACTGAATTTTTTAAGCTTCATTAAATTTCTGAAAAGGGCTGTTCAGTAATGATGTTTCCAAAGTCTTTTCCAGAATTTCCATTCACTCCCTTTGGAACTAAATAAGACTGGCCACCTCAAGCAGATCCACATGCTTTTTCTGTTCTTTAAATCTGCATTCAACCTACCTAAAATTGATGGGTTAAGGAAGTGTGCCCACAGCAAACTGGGAAAAAGGACAGGAAGAGAAGAGGCAAGGAAAGGAGCTGAGGCCCCAAACTGTGGAGAGCCCCGCGGCGTAAATTGTATCCTGAAGGCAGACTTTACACAAAGGAGCAGGAATATTGTAGCCCCCTGGGTGATAAGACATTGGCCACAGACTGCCCTAAATACTGGGAGGTGGGTTAGATTTACTCCTATCGCAGATTCTGCCGTTTTCAGACGGTCACAATTTCTGAGGGAAAATACATGAAAGGAGAGTTAGCGCAACAAGTGAACCTGCAGCTGGTGCATTTGTTGCTGAGCACTGAGTGATCCTCCTCATCTCCTTTGTCTACGTTCTTGCAGAGCTTCCCTTAGGGTTTGGCTAGCACTTCTGCCAGGGTCGGTGACTGCCTGAACCTCAGTCTCTGAGGAGTCTGGGGCCCTAGTTACCATGCTTTCAAACTGTAGAGTGAGATCGCCAAAGGATCAAGCCACAGTGTGAGACTGCCAGGGGACACGCCAGTGGGTTCCTAAGGGCAGAACATATCCCTGCTTGCTCGCATCGTAACGTATCAACCCCTCTTCAGGACCTCGTGATACGTCCCTCTCACACATCACGTGGGGCTCTGCATCCACTATCTTAGTGTGAGATCCCTTCTCCTCCATGAGCCTTTTCTGGCCCTTGCAGACATCAGAGCTTTCTTCTTCCTATAGCTTAGAGAACTTAGTACTTTAGGTTTCTTGTCTGGCCTGCACCACAATTTACATTGTGATTTGTCACTGTAGGATTTTCACTGACGTTGGACAATATCATTTGATTGACTTATTTATCTTGTCTTCCTAGTGGGAACTGAACAAAATTCTATCTCACACATCCATAGTCTCCCTCCAGGGCCACCAGACCGCATCCCAGGGCTTCCCTGGGCTTATGTTGAATTAGCAGCAACTGAACAGTTTGCAGAAGAGTTTACCTGTGCCCCAGGACTGGGTCATACTTTTCTCATTGTAAGTGTTGCTTCCCAGAGTTCCCTAGCAGATTTGGTTTTCAATGACACTCATTATCATTCAGTCCACAACTATCTTTCAAACAACAGAAAAAGACAGCTTTGAGAGTTTTAACCACTTCACATTTTAAAACAAGCCCAAATCCTTACAAGCACATATTTTTAGAGACTTCACTACAAATTACTTGCAAATGAAGACCCTAAGCTTTTTCCATGCAGATCTCTCCCCAATGCCCCAGTCCCCTCTTCCCTCTGGGCATGGAAAATATTTTCAGTCCTCCCAGGAAGAGGCACAGCAACACCTTTTTGGTGTCAGGAATGGCTACAGATGCTTAATTCAGACTGCACTGTCCAGAGATGTTTTGTTCTCCTTTTCCTGAAGCGCACACCTCATAATGTTTTGAAGCACGTTAGAGCTCTTTGTGAGAACATAAAGAGAAAGGAGGGAAGCTCAGACCACTTTGCTTTGCAATTATTTCCTTGGGCAAAATTTGCCTTATAATTATAGTATGTATTTCTATGTATCTATTTGGCTGATTGTTGTCTTACATGCTCTAATTAGAAGCAAAAATTGTACTCAAAAATAGAACTAATATTCCCTATATGACTCCAAATACACAGTCTACTCTCCACAGGAAGTGTAGAGAAGTGGGTTATTTATATTCCCATTAATAGAGGTTAAAATATATTGAATGCTTGCTGTGACCCAGGCACCCTATACAGCTGTTTATAACAGCATCTCATTTAATCCTCATAGCAATTTTCCAAGAAAAACTATCATTATCTCTGTTCTGCAAATACAGGAATTTGGGCTCAGGAAAGCTGAGTCACCTCCTAGAAATCAAGTAGCTCCTAAGCAGAGAAGCTAAGATTATGCCGCACAGGGGAGGGACCCCTGGTCCTTTCCGGGGAGATGACTAAGTCAGTTATATTGTCAGCGCAGGTTTTGCTGCACAAGAGATTGAAAATAAATCATGTTCTGCATGGGTCTCAGTTTCCTCAAGCACTGAATGACCACATTACTTACTCCAATCGATCCCTTCAGCCATGTGTTCATTTTAGCGCAATTAACCTGCACTGTTTCACATTTTGCTTGTGAGAGTCGCTGGTAGCTCTCAAAGAACAGAACATATTATACATCCACCTTTATAGCTGTATGTCCCAAACCAATTTTCTAAATGCTTTTCATGTATTAACTCATTTATTCCTCTTCATACTATGAACAAGACATTGTTGTTATTTGCACTTATTTCATACTTAAGGAGGTTACTTGGCCCCAATCACAATTATACTTATGGTGTCAGATAGATTTGAACCTAGGTAGCCTGGCTCTGGGGTCTTGCTCTTAATTACTATACTACACAAGAAGGTAATTTAATTTTCTTCTTAAATACAGGTCTAGCTTCAGAATAGAGCTCTACATACATATTTATCTCCCTTATCTGTTTACCTTTAGTCTTATTTTTATTCTGTGGTCTCCAATTATTTTTGTGTAATTGAAGGTGACAGTTTTATTGCACACTGCTTTAAAAAGTCCAGATAGTAAATCTAATATATGCATTAATAATAGTTTACCATTGATTTTTCCTAGGAGCCATACTGAAAGAGAATTCTTCCTTTAATTTTCAAGTTTTACAAACTTAAATGTTGTTATGGTTGAGACATTGTGTCAATTTGAGAAGTGTAGCAGTTTAACTAAGGAACTCAGCAGAGAGGCAGGGTTCTTATACACACGCTCATCCTGTGCAAGAGGAGTGCATGGAGATTGTCTGACTGCAACACCCTCCAGGTGTGGGAGGTCGCCTGCTTACAATATAAGGGAGGAAAAGAGGCTTGCTCTCCCCTCCTCGCTTTTTGCTCTTGCTACTTTTTCTCTCTTCTGCCATCTTGAAGTGTTGCCCCTGTGTCATGCCACCCTGTCTTGGAGCCAGCTGATTAGCAACTGAAACTTTCATGGACTGTGAGCTAAATAAACCTTTCCTCCTTTAATTTTCAGTGTCAGCAATGAGAGAAAAGTAACTAAGACAAATATGAAGGGCAGAAATTTACTACCTCAAAATATCCCAATTTGGTATAAACAATATTCTGAGCTAAAGATAATTGTGAAGTAGATATAAACAAATGCAGTCTGCCCTCCTCTTTATTTACCCAGAAAGGAAAGCATAAATTTATTTCAAGGTTAATCCCAATATTTCTTCAGAATATTCAACTAGAGAAAATTGATACTCCAAAGCTGTCCAGATCCAAACGAGTTCTCAGATTTCAGTTTTCTGTGACAACTGGTACTGAAGAGGGGAGTGAGACTACAGAACAGTTTGACAGAAAAATTTCCTGTCTTTTGAATCTAATAATGAAAAACATTTACATCTGTACTCTATGCCACATGTAGTTTCTGAACTAATTCACTTTTATTACGTTTCATAGACATTTAAGTCTGGGTCAGGGTATAAATTTCAAAAGTAAAACTGTCCCTTTTCCGCAAGTAGCTTGAGAAATACGCAATAAAATTATATGTGGTCTTGGAGCTGCTATGGATGCTTCTGCCTCACCCTAGTTGTACGGATCCACACATTTAATTTGGCTGTCATTTTACCTGTCCAGGGAATGTCATTGTTCACTATCACTTTAGGAAGCAGGGGAGCAGGTGGCTGAGTGGAGAAAAAGAAAAAACACAACCTTCTTGCTTAGCAGCTAGAAGCTAGAACTATGGAAGAAGAATAACCTTAGGAATTCTACAGTCACTAACAGGCCAGTACTTTGCCCTCTTCCACCAATAGTCCTGAGGTTATTTTCCTTTCATCTCCACACTGTTCTTCAGTACTTCGTTGAGATTTTATTATGTCATTTATAGATGTCCCAAGATAACCCCGACCAACTAACTTCCAGTCTCCACTTGCCTTTGAGACCACAGCAGGGCAAATGCACGGACCCTTGCTAGTGGTCGGAAATTCGGTAGAAGCTGTGAATTGCACGAGCCTCATTTGCCTTGGTGGCACTTTTTCCATTGTAGTGTTTCAGTGTCTGAGCAGGGTGTAGGTGATTTCAGACAGGATGGTTGTACACAGAAGATGCTCAAAACTGTAAAGGCCCAGATGAGTTTTGGAAAAATAAATTAAAAGCTGAAAGCTCACACTTACTCCACCTATATTTATTGTGCTTATCGACAACCACAAAAAGTACACAACACACATTCAGCACTCGTTTACATGTCCCATTCTCTGAAGGGACAACAGTTAACTATTTCTGTCTTGGCCATACTGGGGATTGAAGACTACACCCCAGCCTCACCTTTTCTTTTTTGATGGGGTCTCCTCTGTCGCTGATTCACACAGGATGGGCTCAAACTTGGGATTCTCTAGCCTCAG
This sequence comes from Dinomys branickii, assembly GCA_004027595.1. Classification (NCBI taxonomy): domain Eukaryota; kingdom Metazoa; phylum Chordata; class Mammalia; order Rodentia; family Dinomyidae; genus Dinomys; species Dinomys branickii. Next base: position 15,400 of record PVLD010010329.1, read on the forward strand.
CCTCCCAGAGTGCTGGAATTAAGGCATATACCACCAGGCTGGCTAACAGTGGTTAACATTTAATGCACTTTTCTGGCATTATATCTTGATTATTTTTCTGGAAATGTATAACAATGGACTAGACTTAGCATTCATTGCACTGCACCTCACATCATATCCTTGTAATCTGGTCACTGGTCTCACAACCAACTGCAGACTTACAGGAAATATACTCTACAAAATCCCAGCTAACAGGACCAGCTCACTTCTATACAGACCTCCTGCTAACAGCAAAAAAATCTTTTTCTTTTCTCATCTTTATATGCTTTAACAAGTGTTTTTTAAATACACAATCCACTGTACCCTCAGACAGTTCCTTCTTCAAGGTCTTCTTTCTGTAGACCCTTGCATGGTGAGTTGAAGTGTATAAGTATTATGGTTTGGTTCTGGATGTCATCCTAAAGCCTCATGCAATTAAGGGGTGGGCTTCTAGAGTTTACAATTGATCCATAGTCCAATGCTGGGATTATGGGTGTGAGAGCTACACCACCCTGTGGTGGTAGTTTGCATACAGTGTAAGGGAGGAAAAGAGGCTTGCTTGTGACTCCTCCCCATTTTCTCTTCTTTTGCTGTCTTCCACCACCATGAACTGTTGCCCTCTGTTATGTGCCACTCTGCCTTGGAGCCAGCTGAGTGTGGACTGAAACCTCCACAAACTGTGAGCTAAATAAACCTTCCCATCCTTAATTCTGGGTGTCAGCTATTTTGTCTTAGCAATGAGAGAAAAGTAACCAAGACAATGAGTCAATACCAAGTTTACTAGGCCAGAATATATGTGCTAATACAAAGTTCAGAGCTGCATATTGCACTTATGTTAAAAAGGAATCAAAATAGACCTGAATTCGCTAACACATTCTCTAGATGTTAAATAGAACATCTGTAAGAATGTATAAGTTATCATTCACTGAGCCTTATTTTCCATTGACCTGCAGCCCAGCTTTAGGATAGTAGGAAGGGCCTAAGGACACTCGCAACCAGGCTTCTGAAAACTGACGTCCTCTTCTAGCAGCAGTTTAGGCCAGGCAGCTGCCTACATTTCTGTTTCTCAGAGAAGAGGTCTGCTGTCTAATACAAACAAAACAAGATAGGAAGGAGAGTCTTTAAAAACTACTTTGGTAATTTAAAATATAAGGAAAACTAAATTAGCACAATTATTTTTCAGATGAATTTAAAAGAGGAAGGAAGAGTCTAAAAGCATCTATTATAAGTAACGGATGCAATAAAAGAGAACCCTAAGGATATCTTGTAAGAAAATGAGAAATCACAGGGGTGTCAGCAAAGCATCTATTGTGAACATCCTGGTGTTTTCTGTTAAGAATGGTCTCTTTTCACTTGCAAAATAAAATGCAACAAACTGTAACCTGAGAGACATGTTTACTACAACTAAATGAACACCAGCAAGAACCACTGATTCATACCATTGCTATGAATATAGGCGCACCAGTGCAGTTACCCCGCACTCCACCTAAGATATTTTAAAATAACTGTCTAAAGGCTTCCAAAAAGAGAAGGAAGATGGCCACACAAAATCATGCATAAAGCAATTCAAAGATAATAGATAAAAGAATACGAAGATTACTGCTTTGGAAGAAAGTAAAATTTACACATTTGAATTTGATGAATGTATCTCACACTAAGAAATATGTCAATAAAATTTGCAAAGAGAAATGAGTGACTCAGCAATCTGCTTGCGCAAGTAAAACATCTCCTGTTCTATTCCATCAATAATAGTTTAAAACAGCACCTGACTTGTCTGGGATGCTGAGGCCTCTGTGGGGGTGGTCAGATTGGTGTTTGTTTTCCACATAATAGATGCTCAGTTAATGTTTTTAAATGGATGAGAACATAAAATAAAAATTCAAGATGTAGGACAAGATGAAGAAATTAAAACAATACTAATAATGACTTAAAATAAAAATGCTTAACTTTAAAATATTTGCTGAAAAGATTTTTTCCAAATATCTACAATAGAGAAAAGAAAAACAGTGATGAATTATTACTTTCTCAGGGATAATGAGTACCAGGTATCGTGCTCAGAAGTATGTATGTGTGTGTGTATGTAAGAATTGAGGACTAGAACATAAAAGTTTGTGGATGATATAATTCCAAAAACATAAATTAAGATAAATACGAACCATAAAACAAATTGAGCTCTTTTTGTGGTTGAGTCTAAAGAAACTCAAAGTAGTGCAACTGAATTCCTAAGAACGGTATTTGTAATGGCAACAATGCGAAATAAATGGATTCCATTTTAGGCAGCAAAAGCAGTAGCTACAAATTAGTGCTACTGCACTAAAGAGGTATTTGTTTACACACACACACACACACACACACACACACACACACACACACCATCCTAAATGTATAGGAGCACACACACTCAAAGAAAAGTGGGAAAGGCTCCTTAAAGTTGACCAAAAAATCTTTAAAATGTCTGTAAACATTAAGCAGCAATCAATTGCAGGGATATTACTTTACCATCCCCCCTCCATATTCCACCCACCTTCCATCACTACGTTGATTTTCTTGAAATACACATTTTATGATGTAGTCAGTGGTCCAAAATTCTATTTATCAACTCCTACCATAGCTCAGAAAAAGGCAAACTCCAAAATCATCTACATGGTCTCACCCATTCTTGATATGTTACCACTTACTTCTTTAAAAATAAATTACTGACTTTTTATTTTTTATGGTAGTGAAAAGCCTTACTGTGAGATTTACCCTTTTAATAAATTGTTCAGTGCACAGTGGCTCTCTCTAAACTACAGAGAACAAGCTCCAAGAGGTCTCTTGAGTTCTTATGATAGTTTGTGTATTGGATACTCTGTAAAAGTGGAATTATGATTGGCTTATTTCCCACAGCAAAAGAGCCCCAGTTTCATCAACATCATCATACACACTTTTTATACCAGTATTCTTTCTCCCATGTTGCTTATTTTTTTACCTCCAGTATCTGAGTCACATGTTTCCCACTCCTGAATTTTTCTATTTATGTTCCTTTTTGTGAAGCTCTTCCTCATTTGTCCAGTTAAAGCTACCTTTCTCTTTGTATGTTGGAAGAGATGTTCTTCCTATGTTCCTCTTCATATGTTCTTCATATTCGATTCTACCTTACAAACTTTTAGTTGGCTGTGACATTTCATGTAGGCTTTACCTAATCTACAGTTTGTCAGTCTCTGTGTTTCTATCTACTAATGTTTCCTATGAGGTTAGATATGTATCTTCTCCACATTTATATTCCCCATACATAGTAATTCTGCAGTAAATATTGTTTGGTTGATTGAAGTCCTTGGGGGAACATTTTTATTTATTTTTCCCAAGTAATGGTAAATAGAAAATGATCAGTAAACATGGTGCTGTAAATACAGAGAAACACAGAGAATCAGATTATTTAGCTTAGACTACACTGCTGAATACAGCGGCTTGTGCTGATTTCCTTGTTTGTCCTGACTGTAGAATTTGACACACCCATAACCTCTTCTTCCTGGGAACACTTTCTTCACTAGACCTCCCAGACACACTCATGGTTTTCTTCCTGACCCTGATGTCTACTTCTTGATCTAGTTTGCTGACTCTGTCTTCTGCCTAACGCTTCACTTTGGAGTAGGTGAGAAGGGTATTCTCCACTCTGATCCAGTAGAGTCTCTGGTTCTAGTCTCTCCTTCAAACACATTCCCTCTGTGAGATCACATTCATTCACATGTTTTAAATCTTCATACAGTGTATTAATGACTCTCATATTGACAAGGTGTGATTAAAAAAATACAGTGAATGTTCACGTTTTTAGTGTATTACAGTAAAAGGCACACTGCCATTGATCCCTCTCAAAATACAACTCTCACTTGGAACACACTTATTCCACCTTTTCTGGCACTTTCTGAAGCAGTTCCAGAAGTCCTCTTTCATGAGTGTCTTTAGCTGCGCTGTTGTGGCTGCCTGAGTGTCCTGAATTGATTCAAAATGTTTACATTTCAAGGGCATTTTGATTTTGGAGAAGAACCAGAAGTCACATGGTGCCACATCTAGTTATACGGTGAATGAGGAGACACCCTGACATTTGTATGGGTCTGTCTTTCCACCAAACAGCACTCAGCAGCAGCATTCACCATATTCCTGATCATCCCTCATAAAGATATTCAACAGACAGGATTTCCAGAACTGCTTCAGAAAGTGGCACAAATGATGAAATGACTGTATCCAAAACAAGGGGGAATGTTCTATGGGGGGTTACCTCCAGACAGTTCTGTGAGTTGACTGGCTTTGGTTGGACAATCCTTTTTACTGCTTGTTTTGTAAGGCTGGAGACCCAACCCAGGGCTTAGCACATGCTTGACAAGCATCTAGTACTGAGCCACATCTCCAGCAACAGTTGCGCATTTTGCTTGAGGTATCTTGTGTGGTAACAGTTGAATGTTACCTGGGTCTAAAGTCATCTGAAGCCTCAGTGGCCCTGATGTCTAAGACAGTTCACACCAACAACAGACAATTCATGCTAGAAGCTTAGTCAGGGCTGCAGAACAGTGTCTCCTCACAGCTTTTCCATGTGCCTTGGGTCTCTCTTAGAAGACAGTTATGATGCTTCTTATTCTAAGAGTTGGCATTCAAAAACCAGTGCCAAAGCAGGCAGGAAGTAGAAGTTTCCAGGCCAGGTAAGAGCAGTACCAGGAACTGGCACATAAAAAATACTTCTACCATATTCTATTGGTCAAAGAAATAACTAACATCAAAGATATGAACACATGGAGAAATAAACTCCATTTATTCATGGGAATTTGACACAATCACATAATAAAGAAGCTGGCAAGTTGGGAAACATTACTGGAACAGTCTTTCAAGAGTACAACCATCATTCTATTTTTTAAACACCACCGTAAAACTCCTGCTCAGTGCTTTGTGCTGCCCTGCCTTCGGTCAGAAATGCTTTTTTTCTGATGTCTTGGTTACATTTTCTCGTTGCTCATACAAAATACCCAACACCCAAAATGAAGAAATGAAAGGTTTATTTAGCTTACAGTTTGTGGAGGTTTCAATCCATACTTGGCTGGCTCTGAGGCAGAGTGGCACATGGCAGAGGGCAAAATGTTCATGGCAGCAGAGCACAGCAAAAACCACAAGCAAAAGGGAGGAATGGCTGCAAGCAGCCTCCTTTTCTCCCCTACATTGTAAACAGCCTACCCCCACCCAGGGGTCATGAACCTCTCAAATAATCTCCATGCCCCCCTCTTCCACAGGCTCAGGATGTTTACAAAGTAAGCACCCCAGCTTCCTGCTGAATCACTCAGTTAAACCTCCAGATTCCCCAAGTTGACACAATGTAACAACCATAACACCTGATAACAGCAAGCTTTGATGCCTTGAAACTTTCAATTTTTCACTTTCACACTTAACTGTGTAAACATATGAGCTTCTCATTGAGGCCTTCTTAGACCACCCTCTTTTACATTACTCATAAGCACTTTCCCTTGAGACTGGGTGCTTACCATGTTCTGGCATCCCATGGAACTTGGGCTTGAGTACACTTTAAGTGAGGCTTCCCATGGAGGTTTTCATTATTATTATTGGTGTATGGGTGGTTCAGTGGTAGAATTCTTGCCTGCCATTAACAGTAGTAGTAGTAGTAGTAGTAGTAGTAGTAGTAGAAGTAGAAGCAGAAGAAGAAAAAGAAGGAGGAGGAGGAGGAGGAGGAGGAGGAGGAAGGAGGAACAAGAGGGGGAGAGGGAGAAGGAGTGAGAGAGGGAGGGAGACGGAGAGGGAGAGGGAGAGGGAGAGGGAGACGGAGACGGAGACGGAGACGGAGACGGAGACGGAGACGGAGACGGAGGAGAGGGAGAAGCAGTGGCAGCACCAGCGGTACCAGCAGCAGTAGTAGCGTACGTTTGAAGGTCATCATACTTACATTTCTTGGGGGATTAGTGTATGAATATACCATTCTTTATCATTTGAGACCCCTTTGGGCCCACCACCACCACTACCACTACCCCAATTTTAACACTTACCCACCAAGGTGTGGTACATCCTGTCTCAACAGCTTATTCTCAGAACTGGCCCACCACAAAGAAAAACATTTCTATAGTAAAAGATCTTTATTTCGCCACTTGCTCACCCTGCTCACTGTCCAGTTAAAAACTTACAGCTAGTTCTGCTTCCCCTTCCCTGAACAACTCCTTTGTTGTTGATTTTGAGATTCATGAGATTTTGGAGGCTGAAGCACTCTTTCCATTGCAGTAGTCTCAATATTCACCTCTATCTAAGTCTGCATTTACTTTGATTTGACATCTCTGCATTCTTAATTCATTTTATCCTGTTCCATTTTTTTCATATTACTTTTTACTTTCTAACATACTACAGATCTTATCTGTTTAATTTTCTCTGTTTATTATATTGTCTCCCTCTACTAGAACATAAACTGCATGGCCGCAGGATGCTGCTCTGCTCATCTAACGAGCTCCCACTGCCTATTGCAAACACTCTCACAAAGCATTGTTTGACTTGAGGGATAAACTGACTCTCACCTATTATATGATGAAAGCTGGTCCCATCTAACACATCAAGATACAGAGGAAAAACATGTTTGCTGCTGGTTCTGCCACAGTTCCATTCTCCATCCTAGTTAGCTGAGCTTCTGACATGTTCCTTGGGAATCATTCATCTGATTCTGCGCACTAGTGCTCCAGTTTATCCCTAGTCCTCTCTCACTTCTTTTCCTCTCTGTCCTTCAGGTTTGCTCGGAAAGTAAAGCCAGGTTATTTCTGGGCAGATTTTCCTGATGCTACTAGCCTAAGAGATTTTTAAACATCTCTTTTTGGCACATTTTAGTTAATTTATGCAGAAAGCTATTCCATCTGGTACCAGACAGTTGTCCAGCCCTTCCTGGTAACCTGTTATCTTGAAATGTTGTGGTCTCTCTCCTGTTTTGAACAATGTTTCCTCCTAAGTTTTCCCTGCCTGTCATGACCAGGAGCGTTGATATCTCTGACACCTCTACTTTTTCAGTTTTTCACATCCTAACTGAACCAAGGAAGTCCCTTATGGCCACATTCTGAGACAAAAGAAAATGAAACACCTTTTCTTCATATTCAAGCACAGGTGATATTTACGGGTTGAATTTTAGTCAAGAAGACTTTAGGACACAGACTTTATACTGCAGTTACTCTCCATTCCCAAGACCTGGGCAGAAAGGAAAAGGGAGGAAACAGTCAAATGCTTTAGAATCATAATGAGTTTCAGGTCATGACCACATAATTCACCTTTTTATTATGCCCAGCTGATCCTTTAAATAAAATACTAGAGCCACATTAAAATGAATAACAATGCCTCAGAACATCATCCAAGCATGGCTAATTAAGGGGTCATCTTCAAATGTATTCAAAGTGCACAAATCTCTACAGTTTGAAAAATTGACCTAGAAATCAACTGAAGGAAATTTATGGGATTTTTGGCCAGAAGATAAAGCCAAACATTAAAAAAAAACCATGGGGGGGAGTCTTTTGTTTTGAAAAAGACTTTGCTTCTTACTCTTAAATACAGACATAGACAAAGTCTCACCATGTACTTTGTATCTTTCTTTTGTTTCCTCTTTTGAAGTGAGATAGATATTAAAAGAAAGAGACCTACTATCCAAACCAAGTGGCTCACCTAGCATGTGGGTCTACCATATATATATAAATAATAGTTAATATAACTGCCTCTGGGGTAGAAATGAAACCAGAAGATAAACTGAGAAATAAATCTGTGGTACAGAGGACCAAACCCAGAGCTTGTGCCCAAAGACCTAGCCCCAGCCCCGTTTTATATTTTGAGGCAGGTGCTCATCAAGTCACAAGGTTGCTCAGGAGGGGCTTGAACTTGTATGTGAGAGGGAAAAAAGGGAGGAGAAAGGAAAGTAGATGAAAAAGGAATTAAAGATGTGCTATGTGCATGTATCGACTCCTCAAGAGGAATGTGATCATTGTGTCCTACAAACATGTACCCATAAAAATTGAAAGACTAATAAACTCACAACCAATTGTAGGACTGCATTTCACTTGAAATGTAAAAAAAATGTAAAAACATAAATAGAAACATTTCTGTATGGGATAGTTAATATTTTCAAATCCCATTCTCCTAAATTAATATAGAAGTTAAATATATATTAAATATATCTATAAAATGAATCTAAAGTTTAACAGGAGTAATAAATATATAGGAATAACTGAGAGGAGATACTTGGAAGAGAAAAGGCAGAATTGGTCTTTGTAATAAAGTGTAGTAAAAGGCTAATAAAACTAAAATACTAACTCTCAAGTGCGAGAGATTTTGTCTACATGGAGTATTTGATAATCTCTAGGAGATACTTTTGCTTATTGCAGTTGGACTGAAGGAAGAAGGGACGCTACTGGCATGTGGTTTGTGGCAGCTGAGAATACTGCCTTATGTCTTGCAGTGCACAGGACACTCTCCCAACAAAGAAAGAGCTAAACCCGTAGGTCAACAGTGCCAAGAGATACTTCATGCTGCACGTATTACAACTGCGATGTAGCAATAGGACAGATAGATAAACAATGGAGCACACTGTGATGCCCAAGTACAGTGTCAGGTATACATAAAAGTGCTGCATAGAATAAAACTATCAGTTTTATGGTTCATTTAACACATCTTAGAGGTTTAATTGACTAATGGAGTGGGAAAAATAGAGTTGTCCTTATTTTCCACACACACAAAAAAATGATTCAAGTGTTTTTATAAGACAAACAAAACATAAAGTAAATAGTTATTTAGGCGTGGGATGGAGAAGTGGTTTCTAGAGAGGACACATTTTATCTAGTCTTTAAAGTCCAGTGCCCGGCCAGTGACCTTGGGAATTGGAACTGCAAGAGAATACACTCCATTGCCCAGAAAAGAAAACAGATGTCAGTTTGGGAGAGGCTAAGGTATTCCTCCAGATAAAAATAGACCTGGTTAAAGAGTATTTGGGAAGCGCCTCGCAGTCCACGCCTTCCAAAGAGAAGCAGAAAGTACTATCAAACCATACCTTTCTGCTCCTATGAGGACCCCAGCACTGCATTCTGCACTTTATGCCTATTTACCTCAGTGAGAACCATATAGGTTGGCTCACCTTGACTGATGAAGACAAAATCGACCATCCCAGTGCTGTTCTCTGAGAGAGGTTTTCTTTAAATGCGGCTGCGAGTTGCTTAATTAATTCATTAATTTCATGTTTTTCTTTATGTCTGAGGGCATGATTTAGGAAAAATGCTCAGACCTGGCCTCAAAGCAATACCATGCCAAACCATTTTGCAATTGTTTAGTTCCAAGGGATGGTGTATAACAGGCGAAGAGTTTTTGGTGGGTTCAGATGTGCTCTTCTTAGTCCACTGCATCTCAACCACTTACAACTGAAGGAATACCGTGCAATCCATTAGTCAATTGATCTACTACAGTTTGTTAAATAATCTATCAGACTAGTAGGCAGAGAAGTCCATACGTACCTGGGACGCTGTTTGGATTCAGTATATGAACCAGTCTCACTGCTGGCTGTGAGGGCAGTGGGACAGCCTCACCAATGAGCCACACAGAATGGAAATGGAATATTAGGGGTCTAGAAAACAGATGAACTTCTCAGTTGTGAAAAGGAGAACAGAGCCCTGAGGCCTGTGCACTAAATAAGGAGAGAGGATAGCAAATGAGAGACAGGGACAGCTATGTTTCAAAGAACAGAGGGTCTCTGAAACCTTTAACTACCAACACAGCCATGGTGCTGAAACAGCAAGAGTGTCTAGGCTATAACAAGTACACAGTTTCTACAATCCTCCCGTGACGACATAGTCTTTCTGTAAAAAGATTCTTTCCCAGCCAACTCTAATTATCAGTTTCTTCTTCAAATTGTTATTACCAGTGGTTATGGTTGATACATTGTGTCAACCTGGGAAATCTAGAGGTTTAGCTGAGTGACTCAGGAGGAAGCTGGGGTGCTTACTTTGTAAACATCCCAAGCCTGTGGAAGAGGAGGACATGGAGATTGTGTGAGAGCTACATGGCCCCTGGGTGGGGATAGGTTGTTTACAATATAAGGGAAGAGAGGAGGCTGCTTGCAGCCATTCCTCCCTTTTGCTCTTGTTGTTTCTGCTGTGCTCTGCTGCCCTAAAGAGCTTGCCCTCTGCCATGTGCCACTCTGCCTCAGAACCAACCACGTATGGCCTAAAACCTCCACAAACTGTAAGCTAAATAAACCTTTCCTTCCTTCATTTTTGGCATTGGGTATTTTGTCTCAGCAACAAAAAAAAAGGAACCAAGACAGAATTTGGTACCAGAAGTGGGGTCATTGCTGTGACTATACCTGACCATGTGGTTCAAGAGCCTTTAGAAATTGCTTGTGGGAAGAGTTTAAAAAGGTTTGGAGATGTCTGGTCAGAGCTTAAAAGACCAAAAGGCTGATAGCTATCCTGCCAGTAAAGACCAGGTTCAGGAGGTTTCTGTTGGGAAAAAGGACTGCATTGGTTGTTGGACTCCAAATGATGTACGTTATGGCTTGGCAAAAAGTTTGTCTGCATTTTGCTGGTGTCCAGAGACTTTGCCTAAGACTGAGATTAAGGGCGGCAGCAAACTGATTAATCTGACAAAAGAAATTTCAAGGCAGTTGAATGTTGGGGCAGTGGCATGGCTATTGTTGGGGGCTTTTAGCCAGATTTATATTAACAATCAAGAGCAAAGATCCCAGCAGGATGATTTAAAATGTGAGTTTGGCCAAAAAAAAAAGCTCCAATAAAGCTGTGGATTACAAGGCTAAGGCTGAGGAGATCTCTATTGCTGAAAAAAACCAAGAGAATAAAAAAGATGGCCTGCGGGCATCACAAGCAGCAAGTCTCCACCCTTTGCAGCCTCAAAACTGTAAAGGTGAGAGACCTTGCCTTGAAAAAAAAGCTAAAGAGTGTCATGTTCCAAAATGATGGCAGCAGCTGCACCAGGTTCCAAAATGGAGAAGGCATAAAAAATTTGCTCCTCAAAATTGGATTCAGTGTGCCCAGCGATCCAGGCACTCGATCCCTATGGCCAAAAAAAAAAAAGTTTGGCTACTGCTCCAGGTGGCAGCAGGCCTTGGCATCATCCACGTGGCCCTGACTTTAGGTGCAAAAAAAATGCAAAAATTCTGAGGTTAAAGACGCTTCCACCCAGATTTCAAAAGGCCTGGGAGGCCAGGCAGTGTGCCCCTGAGAGGGCAGTGTGTAAAGCTGTGAGTGTAAAACAAAAGGTGCCCTGGAGATCTCAAAAGTTAAAAAGAAGCCAAAAATGTAGATCATCATAAAAAAGCTGCAAGGAGGGAGCAGAGCGGGCTTAAGAGAAAAGCCATAGAGGCTATAACCGCCAGAAGTGCCATAGGGGTAGATTCATACAAGCCCTTTAGAGTTCACAATGTACAACATGACAACATGTTGCTTCAGGTGCTAGATATAAAATTACAGGACCCAATGTTAGCCCTGCTGGATTTTAGACTTACTTTAGTCCCAATGCTCTATATTCCCCTGTTGGTGCCTTTTAAAATGGTAATGTTTATTTTGTGCCTTTAAATATTTAAAGTGTTTAATTTTCATTTATATGGGGACAAAATGTGGTTCTAATGTAATATAATGGCTTTATATCTAAAAAAATGGTTTAAAATATATATATATATGATTGCCAAGTTGACAAGGGGTAGAGTATTATGGTTAATACATTGTGTCAACTTGGAAAATCTAGAGGTTTAGCTGAGTAACTAAAAAAAAAAAAAAGTTGGGGTGCTTACTTTATAAACATCCTAAGCCTGTAAAAAAAAGGCATAAAAATTATGTGAGAGCTACACACCCCCTGGGTGGGGGCAGGTTGTTTACAATATAAAAAAGAGAGGAGGCTGCTTGCAGCCATTCCTCCCTTTTGCTCTGGTTGTTTTTGCTGTGCTCTACTGTCCTAAACAGTTTGCCCTCTGCCGTGTGTCACTGCCTCTGAACCAGCCAAATATAGACTAAAACCTCCACAAACTTATAACCTAAATAAACCTTTCCTTCCTTCCTTTTTAACATTAGATATTTTGTCTCAACAACAACAAAAAGGAGCTGGGGATATAGCTCAGTGGAATAAGCGCCTGCCTTGCAAGCGCAGCGTCCTGAGTTCAATCCCCAGTACTGCCAAAAAAAAAAAAAAACAATAACAAAAAAATAAATGACTAACCAAGACACCAGTCATTTATTTTTTCAAGACAATTGCCACTATTTTTTGCTTTTTAAAGTTTTGTACATTACTCTGCTGGGCTTTCTATCTATTCCTTGATCAGCATGAGCCAGGAATTCCTTGGTTTGTATCCTGCAGGTTCTCTACCCCCACAAAAAACAGTGACACTTATGATTTTAAATTATAGCTTGTTGATAAATCTACACAAGTGAGTGGGAGATAGATAGAATAATATTTTGTTTACCCAGTGCACTGTTCCAGCAGCCTTATCTATTTGAAATACATGAAAGAACCAACAACTTTGGGAGCAGGGCCATTTTTATTCTGTTGGTTCTTCCTATCCATGAGGAAGGAATATCTTTCCATTTTCTGAAATCCTCTTTGATCTCTTTTTTCAGAGTACTGTAATTTTCACTGTATTGATCTTTTACTTCCTTTGTTAGATTGATTCCTATGTATTTCATTTTTTTAGATGCTATTATGAAAGGTGTGGTTTCCCTAATTTCTCTCTCAGTGTGTTTGTTGTTTGTGTATAGGAATGCTATTTATTTTTGAGTGTCAAGGCTTTTATAGGTAAATGGATGCAACTGGAGACCATACTCATAAATGAAACAAATCGGACCCATATATGTAAACATCATATTGTCTCCCTAGTGTAAGAACCTGAAAGAGTAAATAAACCCAAAATGTACAATAGATATTGTGAAAGGGAAATAAATTACTAAAAAGAAGGAACAACTGGGATGAGGGAAAGGAGAAAAAGAAAAAAAGAAGGGAAAAATATATATAGGAGGATAGCCAGGATAATTGTATGGCTGATGTCTAATGGTTTATTGAAAGGAACAAGTAATGCTTAATTTTTTGACCAACTTTGCATACTTATACCTGGTAATTTGAACAACTAATTTGAAGACAACAATATGCAGTATAACAACCATTGTTGAATTTCTACCATTTTGTTTAGTGAAGCTCTGTAACATTTCTAATGTTTTCTCATTTTTATGCTCATTAATTGTTTGATCAATCGTGCATCATTACATCTGGTAATCTGAGCAAGTTTGTTGGGAATAACAATATATAATATAACAACAAATGTTAATCGCTATCATTTTGTTTTGAAACCCTGTATCATTTTTATTGTTTTTGCTTTGTATTGTTTTTATCTATGTTGTTGTGATTTTGTTATTTTTTATTCTCTTCAAAATAAAAAAGAAGGAACCACTAAATAAGGAGAAAAAAGTATGCAAACTAAGCCAACTGGAATTTGCAAGTTGGAGTTCCAAGAAGAGCACATTACATGGGAGCCTCTGGAATGCTATATGGGAAAATTCCCATGGGCTGTTGGCCCAGAGCAGGGCTGCATGGCAGATGAACACATTTCCTCTAGCGGTCGCAGGATGTGGCACTGTGATTTCAGAGTATGTTTCTGAATACAAAACAACACACTAGAATTCAATAATTAGAATCCATATGTGCAAATATTTCACAATTAAACAACACACTTCTCTATGCTACCTGGACCAAGAAAGAAATCACAAGGGACATTAAAATATTTCAAATAATCATAATACAAAAGAATTTTTGAGGGCATCTAAGGCTAGAGAAAAAGCCACAACTTTATATAATTATATTTGGACCAAAAAAATCAATGATTTATGTTTCTTGCTTAAACCAAAAAAAAAAAGCAAAGTACAGCTGAAATAAAAAGGAACTATAAAAATTTAAAAATTAAATCAATACCATAGCATGTATACATTTTAGACCATAAAAAGCCAAAAGTAGTATCTTTGAAAAATAATTTCCAAAATACATTAGCACATTCCACCTTTTCATCTCTGTGTTAGTTACACAAAGACTATTCTTACTCTCAAATTCACATTTCAGGTTTTGGGCACATACTTCACAGAATGATTTTATTGGAAGCATCTAAAAGTTCATCTGTACCACAGTGGGAGCTCAATAAATGTTTGTTGAGTCAGTAAATGAATGGTTTCCTATAACATATGGGGAGGCGGCCTCAGGAGAGGAAAGGCCTTGCTCAAGGTCACTGACCCCCTAAGTGATACAGCCCAAGTTGAACTCAAACCTCTGGATTCCAGCTTTTGTCTCCTATATGGTATAATGTGCTCTGCCTCTGTCAGCTCAGAGTTTTCAGTCTCAGGTCCTTCTGCCATTAATGAACCTTACAGCCAGCTCTGCTTTAAGATGGTCCTGGCAGCTCACCTTGGGGAACTAATTCATGACTGGTTCTGGTCATTTAATACCAGCTCGCCAGCCAGGAGCCCACTGAGGGGAGGGTGGGGAGAGTGAACAGGCACAGAAACCAGCACTAGGCTTGCAGTTTTGTGAGGCCCCTGGGCTCAGCCGTGTTTTCTCAGGCTGGCGAAGCTGCCTCTGTGCCCCTCTGTGCCCCTCTGTGCTTGCCTCTGCCTCTGCTACTTCAGTTGATTGAACTGGGTGAACCAAATGTTCTTGGAACAAAGTGTAGTAGTTGAGATGATTACTTCCCACCAGTGAAGAGCTGAGCCTTTGTGAAAACACAAAGGAAAAATACCAAGATAGCATAATACGAGTAGCAATAGGGCAGTCTTGCTCAGATCCTAGCAACTCAGATCTGAAAGTTGGCAGAAGCTAGCATTAGCAGGAAGATAGGAGGAGACCTAGCAGGAACTGGGGAAGGGACTGTTTTATCTGTCAAATAAATAAAAATAACAGAAGGGACTTACATGATGTGCTCTATGTCAGAATCTGCTCTAAACAATTTATAAAATATATTAAAAAATCTTTTAACCCTTTCAGTAACACCACAGCATAAATACTATTATGGCCCCCATTTTACTGATGAAAGAACTGAGTCAGAGACGAGTTAGGTAATTCACTTAAACCCACAAAGCTAATCAGTGGTGGTGTCAGCTTTTAGACTCAGGTGACCTGCTTCCAAATCAGTAATCATCCAGGTTTCTATTCCCACCTGTGTTCCACAAAGCATCAACTATTCTATGGACATGAGCTTTACTAATTCCCTTCCAGAGGTCAAAAACCTCTGGGAGTCTTGCAATTGCAGAGGAACCAGCATTCTAAAGCCATGCAGACAGCTGAGCACAGGGTAAGTACCAGTTGTATCTGGCCTTCCAATCCTCCATTTACTTGATACTAGTCATTTGAGTATGTAGATATGAACTGAGTTAACGCTCTCAACTTGACTGGAGCACATTTTTTGAAAGTGCATCACAAATGTCCATACATGCCAAAGACAACCTTCACAGAAGCAAACTGTCAGAGTCACAGAGGCAAGAAAGGACCCAGAGTCAGTATCTGTGGTTAGATGACAGTGAAGGTCCCATCAGCTGTGCTGCGCTGCCCTTAGAACTTATGATCTAAAAGGAATGACAGACTTTGTCCATCAGTAAGTGGGTAGCCTCAAAGTGAACAAGGTGGCCTAAGGCAAAGGACCACAATCTGCAGCAGCGATTCACAAAGGAAGCTGAGCTGGCCCCAGGGAAGCAGCATCGACTGTCTTGGGAAAGAAATGCTCGAGCTTGGAGCAAATGAATGGAAAAGATTTATTTAGGTGGCACAGAGAGATGAGAAGTGAATTCCAAGCAGAATGAGTAGCACTTTCAGGGAGGGGAGCGCAGACACCAAAGCCACCCTTGTGTCCAGTTGCTGGCAGGCAACAGAGTGTGGCATGAAACGAGGATAACCAGGCCACTCAGCATCTCATAAGGTCACAATTTGTGTGCAAGGAGACCTGGAAGGCCACTGAGGGACACAGGGCACAGTCACGCCATGAAGTAAAAGCAACTGCTCCCCCACTGAGTGAGAATAAAAACCAGAGCTCAGGTGCTTCATCCTTCCTCCTCCCTGCCTCACACCTCACTGTGTTCGGCACTATCCCAAGTTCAGCCAGTAGCAGTCCTCACCCAGCCACGAGGATCCCAGAACCTCAGGGCTGGCAAGCCTCAGGCGTCCTCTACATACAGCTTGCTTCTCCCATCTGAGTTTCAGTCTAAATTGTGGACACTAAATATCTGAACTCAGCTTAGGCTTAACATCTGCTAATCCCCAGCAAATTAAATCACTTTATGAGTCTCCTCAAGTGCACAAAAGCAGTGCTAATGTCAATATGTTACGAAGATAACGTAGGTAATGTACCCAGCATCATATTCACTTTTTGATACCCAGTAAGTGACAATTTAATTTAAATTGAGCCATTCACTCTGAGTTTGCCCGACTCAGCAGAGCAAAACTTCTAGGATGCTGTTTTCTATATTAAACACAGTGCATCATTAAGTCAGCCCTACAGTCCACTAAACAATCATGCCTGTTAGAGAATCTATTAGAAAAGCTCAATTTAAAAAAAAAAACTGTGAACTTTGCCAAGGCACAGAAAAAAGGAGCTCAATTATTCTGTCATTTTTCAATACAATTTTCCATTGTTTCATTCTCGGCAAAAATGGGATAACTTTCCTAAATTCAAAAAATTAATCCCCACTGGAAGAAAGACAGCCTCTTTAATAAATGGTGCTGGAGAAAGGAGCTCGCCACATGCCAAAGACTGAATCTAGGCTCGTGTCTATCACCATGCACAAAACTCAAGTCAAAATGGATCAAAGATCTAAATATTAAAAGAGAAACACTAAATCTACTGGAAGAGAAAGTAAGTAAAAACGTTGAAGGCACAGGGGTAGGCAGACAGTTCAAAAAACCAATAACCAAACTGCACAGGGAAGTACTTCAAAGAATTAATAACTGGGACCACAGGTTATTAAAATTTTTTGCACATCTAAAGAAATCACCAGCAGAGTAAAAAGAAAACCCACAAATCAAGAAAAAATTGTAGCCAACTGTCCCTCAGAAAAGGACTCCTACCTAGAAAATATCAATAATTAAAAAAATCAGCCCCCCAAATTCAGACTAAATACAAAAATGCACAGCTGGGTGAACACACACTTCTCTGATAAAGAAACACAAATGGCAAATAAATGCATGAAAAAATATTCAACATCAGTAGTCATTTGATAAATGCAAATTAAAACAACACTGAAATTCTATCTCACTCCCAGAAAGAATGGCTATCATCAAATAATTAATCAATAATAAATGCTGTAGGGGCTGTGGGGGAAAGGGAATCTTCTCCACTGTTGGTGGGAGTGTAGACTGGTACACCCACTATGGAGATCAGTCTGGAGATTCCTCAGTAAACTAGGATTAGAGGTCCCATTCAACCCAGCTATTTCCAGAACTTTTCCAGTATTTTTCCAGAACTAAAAACATACCACAGTGATATATGTGCACCCATGTTTATAGCAGCACAACTTGTGATAGCTAAATTGTGGAAGCAAACCAAATGCCCATCAACTGAGGAATGGATAAAAAGCTGTGATATTTTTATATAATGGAATATTACTCAGCTATAAAGAAAGATAAACTCGGGGATTTTACAGGTAAATGGACACTACTAGAGAATATACTCATAAATGAGATAAATCAGACCTACATGTGTAAACAATATATTGTCTCACTAGTGTAAGAACCTGAAAGAGTAAATAAAATCTAAAACATACAATAGATATAGTGAAAGGGAAAGAAACTGCTCAAAAGGAAAGAACAACTAGGATGAGGGAAAAGAATAAAGAAAGGAAAAAGTGAAATATATATATATATATATGTGTGTGTGTGTGTGTGTGTGTGTACACAAGATAGCTAAGATAATTGTACTACTAATTTCTATTGCTTTATGAAAAGGAACAGTTAATGTTTTGTTTTGTTTTGTTTTTTTCCGGTACCAGGGATCAAACACAGGACCTTGTGCTTGCCAGGCAAGCACTTATGCCACTGAGCTATACCCCCAGCCCCTCAGTTAATGTTTAATTGATCAATCTTACATACTTTTATTTATTTAACTGAGTAACCAATTTAAAGATAACAATATGTAATACAACAACCATTGTTAATTTCATATCACCTTGTCCAAAATTCTGTATTGTTTTATTGTTTTTGTGTTGTTTTGTCTGTTAATGTCTTTGTTCTTTTATCTTTCAAATAAAAAATTAATCCTAACCCACTAAAAGACAATGAATTGCAAATATTTCCACTGGAAATAAATATTTGAAAAAATTATGTGTTTATAGGTTTATGTGTATCTATTCATTGGTTCAACTTACTACTGTAGGTTCATTCCATGTTCTCAATCAAAACCATGACAAAACTCAGTGCCTCCCTTCAAAAACTTCCCAGTCTACAGAAGAGAAAGAGATTTAAATACATTTGGAGAGGGTTACAGCTGTGACTCTCCTTGCTGTGTGAAAGTCAGGAGCTGCTCCACCCACAGGTGAGGGCCACCAGAGCTGGATTTGAATTCAACAGCTATGAAAATAAGGAAAAGTATTGAGAGTAGGAGGCACCATGTAAACAACCTCCCTGTAAACAAGTTAGGCACTAAAGAATGAATACAAACATTGTCAGCCACAAGGAAAGTTCTGAATTGCTGGAATTTAGGTACATTAAGATCCTCATGGCTGCTATAAGGCTTATCTGTGAAAGCTGTAGGCAGAAAAAAATGGCAACCATGTGCATGATGCATCCCTGAAATCTTAGGACTGTATTCCATGACGCTTGGTAATCTAGTTGGGTGATTAAATAATCTGGGGCCAATTACATCTAGTGTAGTTGTTCTAATATGATGGGTTGAGATATGGAATGGATAGGTAAAAGGAGTTTAGAACTACAGTGGGCGAGAGATGGCTTTGATCTGGATTGAATTGACACAAGAAAGAGGATGAGCTAGATCAGGGAAGAATGGCCAAAACATGAGCAGAGGGTGGGAATTTTAGTCTGACTTGAGAAAATATCTTGTTTGACCTCATTTCACAACATGTCCAACACCTGTGATTCACCTCCTGAAATAAAAGTTGATCTGCATCTTTCTGAGCTAAAAGCATGTCATCATTTGTATGGAACTTTTACGTCACTCATTTTTTAAAAAGTTAAATTTTCTAACAGTTACGGAATAGTAATAACCCCTTCACCCTTATCCCATTTTGTAGATGAAGAAGCCAAAGCCCAAAGAAGCTAACTAGCCAGGTAGTTGCCAGAGGAGGGAATCGTGACTTATGCTCTCTCTCCTCCACCTCCGCTGTCACTTTTTATCTGGGAGAGGGAGGCCTGGGAGAACCACTGTGACTATCAGAGACACACAGGTCTGGAGGAGCCCAGGAAAACAAAAGCTAATATTAAGAAAAAGGAGATGGTTAGAGTAAAGCTCTGCCCTTCGCTAGCAGGCAGGTTCAGTGAAGAAAGAAAGAGAGATGCCTGAACCGGCCTTGTTATAGGGCAAAGAGTCACAGCAGCCACTGTGTCTCCATGAGCTCCTGCAGTCCTGACCCTCCTGTCCTGGAAGTGCAGACTGAGGACTATGCCTCCAGGGGCTCACCCTAGCAAACTGGTACAGCTGTGCTATTTGTATGACAATTTTTAGGCTGGGGTAAATAAGCACGGATTTTCCTAAAGTGTCTCTAGTATCTTTTTTGCAATGTATCGCTCAGGTGTGGACCAGTGGAATGGTATAGGATTTCAGAAGCCATATTCCATCCATTTTTATTTACTGAGCACCCATGTCTGCAGAACCCTCCAACAGTACTGGAGTCAAGCTCCAATATAACCTTGTCACCAACATAGAAGCTCCACTTACCTTTATATCCATAGTAAGCATACCATATATATGTAGAAAATGTGTGCAGAAATAGTATGGAATGATGTATGACATTAAAATGTATATATTAGATTTTATGGTACGGTTCTACATTTACGAAATTCTTACTTGATTCAGAATTTGTCTGATATGAAGTATGTTGTCATGGACTTCCACTACTCTTCCTCAGAGTGACACTATCGAGGGGGATGCGGTTGATATCTCCTTCTTATGAAACACCATGCACCTGTACGTACACAAATAGACCTCTCAATCTTCTGAGTCTTAGTAAGTTATTGAGTACACAAATATGTGGTCCAAGGGAAACTGTGTGAGACTCAATGGGATATGTGCCCTAAAGTGTCTTCCATGTTAATTGGGCAAGGTAAATAACTCAAAGATTCTATATTTCCAGTAGTGAAGTAGAAATTATAATAGTCATGAAGTTGCACGGGTGAAAAAACAGAGTAGAAACGAGGTTTCAAATTTCCTGAGCATAAATCCTTCTTCTGCCATCACTGTGGAGGCTGAGGACTCCACTCAGATCCCCACCCAGGACTGAGGAACTCACATCCACAGCTGCTGGAGTGGGGCTGCCGATGCTGTGCAAGCCATTCCTCCCAGGGAACTTCTTTCCATTTACCAGGGAGGGGCGCCTGGCCCAGCCCAGTTCTATATCCTTCCTGGGGACCTTCGGCAGGAATTCCAGGCACCCTCTTTCCACAATTCAGGACAGTTCTCAGGGGCCGTTCCAATATTAGAAATTCCAGTGGATCCATTTCAGCTTTCTTGCGGCCACTTTTACTTAGCCCTCCTTCTCTCGTCCCCGGCCAGGTGCTGTAAGACCACACTCCAATCACGTCTTACAAGGAAATCTCCAGAATCAGTTTCCGGGAGTCTTAATAGTTCTTATAGGGAAAGCTCTGTGGAGTCGAACCATCCATGTGTGGGAGACCAATTTGAGGCTGAGCAGGAAAGGCTGTATTAATTTATAATTGGCAAATATATATATGAGAGAAAGTCCAAGGCCTACATGACTAGGAGAGAGGCTCCCTTTGGCATGCTGGGTGAAACCCACCCCCATGCCCTTGACCTGAGCAGAGCCCAGCAAACAACCCGTAAGTTCCAGGTACCTCAAACCCAGAAAAATGCTGCGGCAGAGGATGGTGCAATTCTTGCCTAAATTACTTTCCCAGACCAACAGCCTTAGTAACTGCTAAGCATGTTACTTATTAACTTGGAGCTACTGTCCTGAAAGTTATGCAAGGAATGCTTTGCTTCTCAACTCACAAGCTCTGCCTGTGTCTGCAGAGCAGCCTTTGTCCCCCGCCCCCCCCCCACCCCCCCCCGTGGCAAGCCCTTTAGTTATGCTGAAATTCTGATAAACATAGAAGGTTCTGAGCCTCTTGGTCTCTATCTCTGTTTCATTCCTGGCTGTAACCTTTGGCGGGTGCTCAGAGCTCAGGCCAGAGTGCCCGATATATGCATATCCTGACATCCAGTGTCCCTGACAAGTGCACGTGGCGGAGCTGGAATTCACAGAAGAATCTTCTGATTTGAAGTCCAAGTCTCTATTTCACCACCATCATTTTGTCTCTACCCATGAAAGGAGAGGGAGGAAGTCTCAATAGCACAGACTTTTGTATTGCGTCTCACAGATAGTCACTAGACCCTGGTCCTAGCGACAGTTGCAAAGAATTTGAATTCACCATCATATACAGATTTTCAGTTTTTCCTAATACTACAGAGGGGGTGTCTGGACGACATACTTGGCCTCAAGTTCTTTAAAAATGTATTGATATTATTTTTAAGTTACTTGTTGAACTGTGCTGAATATGTTTGGATGACAGGAGTTTTGCAGAGGTGATAATACAAATGAACAAAGGTCACTGTCATTCAATGATCATTTATTTATTCATTGATTCATTTTGTTTTTATCTGTCCAGCAAACCACTTTCTATGCATTATAAAATGTTGTAAAAATCTTCTACACATGATTCCCTTCTGTGGCCACATCAGAGATATGAAGATGAAGAGGTGCTAAATTCTGTCCATGATGACCCAGACAGGAAGAAGCAGAGAGGAATATAATCCAGTTGTATCCCAAGTTCATGTTCTTAAAACAATCATATTATATTGTGATCGAGCCTCAGAGCAGTTATCACTCATTATATTGTCCTCCTCACTGGTGTACAGTTAAAATAAAAGTCAGACCAGGAGAAGTGATAGCAAATACAATCAAAAGACAGGAGAGAAAGTACATTTACATTAGTGACCCTGTTAGGCTTCCTAGATAAGGCAGAAGTTGGCCTTTCCTGTGACCAAGACTGACTTCCAGATGGAAAGTGCAGTGATTTTGTTGAAGAGATGGGGTGAAAGGATCAGAGCAGAAGCTGGTGGATTCAAGTCTGGGTCCTTCTTCATCTTTTACAAGCTGTGTATCCCTGGACATCTTACTTAACTGCTCTGAGGCTCGGGTTTTTAATTTTAAAGAGAATTTAAAAAATAACAACAACATAGGCAAAAACAAAACAACACAAAAATAAGAAAAATGATACAGGGTTCCAAAACAGAATGATATGAATAACAGTGGTTGTTATATTATGTATTGTTATCTTTTAACAAATTTGCTCAGATTACCAGATATAAGAATGCAAGATTGATCAAACCATTAAAGAGAATAAAAATTAATTTTAAAAACCACAAGAAATGAAGAGAAAAGGAAGAGGTGAGGCTCTATTTTGTCATCATCAAAGAATTTATTGACTTGTCCTTGTAAAGAATAAAGGAAGCATGAAACACTTTTCATCCAATGGCTGGTAATATAGTAAATATTTCACAAAGATGTTTAATTTGAGCTAAGTCATGTGTCTAAGTTTCTTGCTTTGTTTTGTTTATGTCTGAGATGTTGATATGTTGCTATTGTTCTTTTTATTTACTACTCTCCTTAAAATAAAAACAAAGAAACCTCTAAGTGATGGTAAGAAATGACAAAAAGTTAATTAGTCAGCTATTCTAGTCTGTGTCTTCAAGAAAGCTAAGCTGAAGGAGGACTTTACTCTCGTCTTCAGGTCTCATTTTGCACTACTGCTCATGACAACATTGCACTCACATATGTACACTGCAGACACACACACACACACACACACACACACACGTACACGTACACACACCGGGGCATGAGCCACAGTCCAGAGGGAAGGAGTGCTTAAGAGTGCTTGGGCACTATAATGAACCTTCCAGAGAACTACTGCAGTAGTGTTCTTAATTAAAATCTCTGAAGTACTCTTGTTGCTGTTCCACCCAAAGCCATATTTACATTGTTAATTATTCAAGTTGCAGTGAATAAGAAACAATACTCAGGCTTCCCATAAAATCTCCAAAAATTAAACTGGGAAAATGGGCAATAAATGTCATTTGAAATAGTACTGATGCAGGCTAATTGCAAGACAACTGTAAAGTAATGGGACATGAGGTGCTTCAACAATGCCTCATAAGTATCTGTGTGGACATTTTCATGGAAAAATGGCAACTACATAGCACAAACACTTAGCAGTCATCATCAACAGCCCTTTATAAGTATTAACTAATTAATCTTTCTCGATACACCCTGGCAAGAGACAGCAAAAGTCCCCACTGGGAGAAGGAATAAGGCAAGCCAAGGATGAAATGGAAAATCCTTCTCTGCTCAGCATCTTGGAACAATTTGACTCTCTTAACCTAAACAAACCCAGGAAGAATCCCCAGGCCAGGGCAATAGGCGGTTTCCTTAATAAGAAACTCACCAGGTGATGTGTGGTTAGTATGGTGAACTGGCTCCTCCATCACCCCAGCCATGCCTCACCTCCTGGCTGCCCTACAGGACAGAGCTGATGTCTGCAGGCAGATACTCACTCTCACATTTACCAGGCTTTCCCCATTTTCTCAGCAGGAAGCTTCTGATCTTGAACAAACCAAACCAAAGAGAAGGCCGGGGAGCTACAGTTCTTTCCATGATTCTAAGCTTACCACTTTAGAACATGGTCCACAAGGTTTGGTTCCAAGTCAACAAAAGACCAAGAGTTATCTCAGGACTGTGACTGATTTTTGATTAGGTGAAATAATTTCTAGGCTAAAGACAACTTGGATCTACCACCCTTGCCTGCTGAGTCCTCCCATCTGAGTAGGGGCCCACTGACTTCTAAGCATCTGATACCCTACTGAGTTAACCTGCATTTCATGAAAAGAGAAAGCGCATCATAAACTGAGGCCACACTTGTATTTCTCAATCTAATTCCACCTGTCTGATAAAAAAAAAGTCTTTCCACTAAGAACAAATTGTGAATAATAATGTGAAGCCAGAGAGTAAGAAAAGAGAGTGTGAAGAGGAAGAGGAGAAGGAGGAAGAGAAAGGAGAAGGGTCCAGGACTGGGGAGGAACAGCAGTGGCCTGCACCAGTCAAAAGGCTGGGGAGTAGGATCCTTTGCAGTAGGGTCGTTCATCTTTATTCCAACACTCTGAAGGGACACAATCACCACCCTTATTTTATAGGTAATGAAACTAAGGTATGGGGAGGTTAAGGGACTCCAGGTTCTCAGAGCTGGTACAAGGGTGAAGCAGGCCTTGCCCCACCTCCATTTGGTCCTGACCAGTCAGTTCTCCCTGCAAGAAGGCCTTGGAGTCCTTGGCACCCATAGCCTGCTTCTTTAAACCCTTAGCTGATCCATGAGCACAGGAAAGACACAAAGAACGTTTTCGATCTTACTATACTGAAAAAATGACGATTTGGAATCCAGTTCCAGGTTCAGCCCAATTACAGTCCTCTTAGAACCACACATTTCATGAAAGAGGACTGTTTATTCTGACAGAATCACAACAAAAGGAGTAACATATGATGCTGTGTGCATATACTTTAGGATGTCATATGCCTGGATTCAAATATCTTGGGTTCTATTCCCTTCGGTAAAGGGGATAGAATAACAGTACATGCAGTATGACATTAATAGGAAGTTTAAATGAGTATCTAGTGTTTGGCAAATAGAAAGCACTAATTGCTAGCTATGTTTTAAACATACACTACCTTATTAATGTTGCTGAAAATCACTCCTGCACTCAAAATATACTGTCCTAATGAGCTGTCAAAGCTTCAGAACCACGCAACATAGGTTGAAGTCCTTATCATCTAATTGCTTTCGGTGCGACTATAGTGGAGCTATTCAGCTTTCATGAGCCTCAATTTCCTTATTAGTAAATAGTACCAGTATCTGTTTGATCTTTTAAATAAAGCTGGTTACAGAGGTTAAATGAGTCATGGGAAAGGCATTTAGCCTGGCACCCACCCAATAGCAAGATCTTGATTAATAAATGATTACCATTAGAGTGTTTTAGGTAGAGATGATTACACATGGATGAAACTTAGTCCATGTTTGAGACATCCAACCAAGACAATTAATCTGGCATTCACTCAACAAATATTTACTGCATGCCTCCTCTATAAATAAAAGGCAGAAAACTCAGACCTAGTCCACACATAGTCACTGCCCTAAGCTGAGATAATAGTGTATTATTGGAATACAAAATGTACAAGGATCATTAGATGAATGTGAAGGGGGAAGCTACCCTTTTAGGGCATCTGAGAATTTTGAATGAATAAAGTATTTTAGAGTCTCACAAAGTCTCAGAAAAACATATCTAATTTCCTACACATTTGAGTTTATTTAACCTGACTCTTCTGTAATGAACAGAGGATGACTCTCATGAAGGGACAGTCAATTCTTAAACATCTCTCCTGACAGGAAGTTTTGTACAGCAGCAGTTTCTACCATTCAATGCCTCTTCCATCTATTGATTATGCATCAGTCTGGCCCAGTGACTTGCCCACACTTTGTAACTGTCCTTTCTCTGCAGCAGAGCAGAGAAAGCCTAACCTCCTCACCCATTCTGTAGAACTTCCCTTCTGCCTGAGTTGTTTTTTCAGTTAAACTTGTAAACTCAACATAATAAAAGTCCAGTAGAAGAACCACCCTTTCACAGAGGAAAACCTGCAGATAGCAGAAGGGACATGGAGGTCTGAGCCATGAGTGCTTGCACCCCACCCCCCCTATACTCAGCACCTCCCTTTCCTCCAAGATCCATGTCAGCACTGTCGGCACTTGTGAATTTGGACCACTTTTGCCAATGCCCACCTCTTAGTCCTTACTCTTGGCCTAAGAATTGCTCAATTCTCTGGATAAAGGAGTTGCTTTGAGATCTGTCTCTTGGATCTTCAAAGTTTTATTCACTAAAAATATGATTAATAAAGAGATTTCAAGACCCAAAACAGACCCAAGATGAATATTCAAAGAATTCCCTATTGTCACAAAGCCAAGGCTAGTCTTGTCTAACCACAGGTCCTTAACCAGAGAAGAATTATTCAGTTCACTCCCAAATTTCCAGGACTGCTCACTCAGCTTTTAATATGGGGCTCGCCAGCTGGACTGGAAGGCACCTCTGTGGTGCACCTCTCTCCTCCACAGAGAGCACAAGCGAACTAGAAGCCAAGCCCATCAACTTGCCTTTCATTCCCCCACCCCGAGCTTGGTCCCTATGTTTCACCCTCATCATGTTTCCTACTACATCCTCCCCAGCACCCCAAACCATCAAGCTGGCTGTTCTCCAGCTTTATTCTGGCTTTCATCTCTCATGTTGTTAAATGTCGTTTTTCCCCTGTGACACCACCCTTGATACTTGTGCGACAAACACCTGCTCAAAGCCTATCTCCCATTGAACTTTTCCGACCCTTCCTCCCATTAAAATGAACCTATTCTGTTCTTATCTTCAGATCCAGGACACCTCCTGTACCTTTTATGAAATTAATTATTCACTCAAAGAAATTGTAAGCTCTTCTCTCTTCCAGTACAGTATGTGATCCTCCCAAGAGTTGTATGAGGCAACTACAGTCATTTAAATATTCTTTTTAAAAACACAAAGCATATTAGCATTTTGCATCATTCCAAAACCACAGGGATATGGAGAATGGACTCATTCCTGACAGCTTCCAGTGTCTGTGCCTTCCTTCTATACTGAGGCACCTGCAGAGCTGAAAGCCCAGAAGCAAAAGCTTCCTGAGGACAAGTTCCTGAAAGCCAGGTTCCTTGCACAGAGCTAGTGAAGAGAAGTGTCACCTGTAAAGTGCTAGTAGACAAAGGACAAGAGTTATGGCCTGATGGATGTGAGCTGAAGTGAGGCCCTTCATGCCACAGTGAAGATCTGAATCAGAGGTAAAACTGAGCTTTGGGGGGCAACTGATGTTTTCTTTGTTAAGATGTTTTTGTTCTTCTATCTTTTAAAAAAACACACATACTTTTAGAACATAACACAAAAACTATATAAACATTATAGAATCTCAGACAGGGTGATAAGAAATTAACAATGGTTGTTGTATTACATATTGATATCTTTAATTTGGATACTCACATAAACAAATGTAGACATGTAAGACTGCTCTTGCATTTAAACATTAACTGTTCCTTTCAACAGAGCAACAAAAGTTAGTGGTAATACAACTATGTTGGCTATCCTGTGTGGTATTTTTACATAATGGAATATTACTCAGCTATAAAGAAAGATAATCTCGAGGCTTTTATAGGAAAATGAACACAACTAGAGACCATACTTATAAGTGAAATAAATCAGACCTGCATGAGTAAACACTGTCTTATCTCACTAGTGTAAAAACCTGAAAGAGTAAATAAAATCTATGAGGTACAACATTGTGAAAAGAAACTGCTCAAAAGGAAAGAACTGG
Source organism: Dinomys branickii (assembly GCA_004027595.1). Lineage (NCBI taxonomy): Eukaryota > Metazoa > Chordata > Mammalia > Rodentia > Dinomyidae > Dinomys > Dinomys branickii. Next base: position 43,080 of record PVLD010010329.1, read on the forward strand.
GATGAGGGAAAAGAGAAAAGAAAGGGGGAAAATATGTATATATGCAACTGGTGTTTTCAAATGCAAAGGGGAGAGTTTTGGGCCAAGACAGTGAGAGGAGACAGTCCTGACAAGCTGCCCACAACAAAGGGTTGAATATTAAGGAACTGTTTATAAAACAATGAGAGCTTCACAGGAAGTCAGAAATACTCTTCCTGCCAGAGGATCTTCAGTCCCTGACCAGAAACATTTCAGGTGCCCTTGGAAAAGCACCAAGTGATTTTTTTTCCAGCTACCCTTTAAGAGGGCAGAGCTCACCTTACCCAACCCCATTTCTTGTTCAAAGCCAAAGCACGATGCCAAGTCACTGGCAGGCAAGTTCACATCTTCTCTTCCAACTTCCACCCACCCAAGACCCCAGTTTAATTCCACACCAAGGAAGTCTTACATGAAGACTAATTTCAAATACTCTGCATGGGATTAAGAATGGAAATTTTTAAAATAACAATTCACATAACAGTAGGGGCAGCCTTAGACAAAAAAGAAAACAAGTTCATAAACCTTTTAAATACAACATGTGTGGGGGCTGGGGATATAGCTCAGTGGAATAAGCGCCTGCCTAGCAAGCGCAGGGTCCTGAGTTCGATCCCCAGTACCGCCAAAAAAATAAATAAATAAATACATACATACATACATACATACATACATACATACATGTGAAGTGCTATAAGTGAGGCATACTCAAACTGAGAGTAGCAAGAAATTCATCACTTCTGGTTCATGAGTAGCAACTGATTGACATGAAGAGGGTTCTGAAATTGAATGTAAGCTCAGCCAAGAATATGCATACCTATTGAATAGTAATGCCTTCCAGGAGTGCAGTGGAGAGAAGTGTGAGCCAGGAGTACTAAGGAAGGAGACCAGTTAGGGATGACTTCCTGGAGGAGTGGACGTGGGGTGACATTTAAAGTAAGAGGCAAGCAAGTGAAGTGGGAAGGGCGCCTGTGAAAGAGACACTATTTCTCTGACATAGAAACAACCTAAACAAAAGCACAAGAGGAGCGTAGATACAAGTGTGTGTTCAGAATACTCCCAGTAGTTGAATATGACTAGATTGTAAAGCATGTGGGACCTAAGGGTCAGAATGATGTTCACAAATCAAATGGAGCCTGATTGTAGGAGACCCTGAGCCCTATCTGCTTGCCAGTGGATTTGACATTAGAAAAACAAAGAGTGATTCATATGCTTATTTAATAGTTACTACTTGGGCATCTTACACACCCACAACTGTAGGTAATAGGTCACATGTTGGCTGCATCATCTTGAATAACTGCTAATATCAAGCAGTTATTTTACATTATGCAAGTAAAGTTCAATGCCAATATGATACATATAATTAGACACATGAAAATATTCAAATTAGAATAAACTTCCTTTAGGTGGATATTCAAATTAGTTAAGTAGTTTCATGAAATTTCACATCTTAACCCATTCAGGAATCCTTTCTTCCACATTCCTACTAGAGTGTTCCTAAGCACCTCTGAAAATAGGCTTATGAAGCAACTACTTGTACTGCCCAAAAACCTTAAGGTTCTTCTATATCAAAGTAAGGTAAAATCTGCCCTGGTCACTTCCACCCATAGTCATTGTTTCCTCTGGAACTGCACCAGAGACATGAAAAAAATGAAACCCCGCTTCCACAGAGAGAGATTTGCATGTTTAAGGACTTTCTTATGTTCTCATTACTATTTCTGGGACTCTGCTTCTTTGCATAAAACTTTTACTCAACTGTTCTTTGAAATTGTATTCTAATTCCTTATTATATTAATGTCTTCTCCTGGGTGTTTTCCAATCTATTAGTGTTTCTCCTGGGCTTTGGTGCCTAAATATGGACAATCCTAACACCACTAACCCATTACAGGGTAGCCTGACAGTTCCACAGTTCTATGGTAAGATTTTTCAGCAGCTGAGCATTCTGTCCACTAGAAAAGCCACAGAACATCAGGGAACCCACCAATAAGTGCATTCTCTGTTACTATGGGAACACAGAACATTTACCCAGAAGTGTATCATTTGGGTTCTGCACACAAGAAGGAGATTGTTATTTCACTTCTTTAAGAGTTAACTTCCCAAATCAACCATAAGGTTAATTCTTAAAACATGTTCATCAACAGCTATCTTATGCACCAGCACCAATCCATATGGCATTTAGCTTAGCTGACAAAATGGAGATCTTGGAAAATGAGACTTAGCTGGCTTCCTTGCACACATCTGAGCTAATTTTCAGTCCCTTCATTAAAGCTCTCTCTGACTGACAGAAACTAATGACAAACAGATCTGCTAATAAACTAAATATTTTCAGTTTGCTCTTCAAGACAATGAATTTACAGAGCAATTTTAGAGATTAGTGGTTGAGTGAAAGTACAGCATCCTCTTTTACAAAAAAAATTTGTACACAAACATAGAAACAGAAGAGGCATTTAACTGGCAAGAAAAAATATCCTCAGAGATGTGTGGACAGAAATGACCTCTCTTCACTCTCCATAAGATAAAATTCCTACAAGTGCAAAATTACACTGTAGGACAAATGGCTTTATTCTGACAGGAAAATTAACCACTTATTTCCTGAGCTCCACACTACCATGGAGTGAAGCAATGAACGCCAACCACCAACTCCAGAGGTTTGGGTGGGAGAACTTAACTAAGCATTTTATTGGGAAATCACATCTGTCTCTCCTCTGAACTTCAGATAATGATCGCTAGCTACTTACTAGTCTCAAGACTTAATGGGTGAATGTCACATTATGTAAACTGGTGAAAATGCCTTGTGTTACTATGAAATGTTTTAGGATGGTAGGATATAACTTATACCACATTTTGCTTATTATGATAACAAGTTGCACACACCAACCATTAGTTTATAAATGCTAGACAGAGATTGTTCTGTCTGTCTCTTTAGTATCTGACTTAGTCCCTGTCATATACTAGGAGTCTGATGGTTTCCTGAACTGACTTCAGTTGAGTTGAATTACTAACTTGCAAGGTCACTGGGGGCAATTGTAGAATCTCATTTTACATCATTGCCATCATCTTGCTCAAAGCTGACATGAGAAAGTTTATGATAAATGGTGAGTGAGTGAGTGAATAAACTGAGAATAACTAGAAGGATGGTTCACAGCCTAGAAAATACTTTAGAATCACCTGGAGTGCTTTGAAAAATTAATTTCTGGTACACTGCCCCAGAGAGTCATTTAAAATTTCCCCAGGATATTCTAATGTACATTTAGGACTGAGAACCAATGCCTATGAATAGTATGAAAATATAAGAAAGACTCTCTTCTTTTTCCCCCTTAGCCAATTTAAGTTTTATATTCTTATATAAAACAAAACATTCTGAAAGGTAATGAAGACATTCTAAGATAGAAGTGATAGTATCACTGTTTGTTTGGTTTTTTTTTTGTTTTTTTGTTTTTTGGTTTTTTTTTGGACAATGCTATCTGGAAGTGTTTTTCCCAGATTTTTGGCTTGTGGACCTCTCAGTGGCCATCATTTTGGCAGACACTTTACTACTACCTCAATACATCTGAGCTCAGAAGGCAAACTCAACCATCCCGGCCACGCTCAGGACTTCCATCAGGGGGGTAGCCTGGGCTTCTCTCTCTTGCTGGGTCACATGTATTCTGATATTTCTGGAAAGTGAGTATTTAATAAAGCAGAGAGAATTCTGGGTGTTCCATGATAAAGACAACATTAGAGACCTGAGCACCAGAAGTGATATGGAGGTTACATGAGTGAGTGATTCGTTTACCTCTGTTAAATGGCAAGTGGCAGGGTCAAAAGAGGGCAATGTACTCAGAGGCAAAGTATATGAAATACCAGTGTATTAGTCTTTTTGTTCTTGAGAAAAAGTATAAGAATATACAGTGCTCATTCTCATTTCCCAGACGGAGATCATGAAGCCCCAAGAACTGATTTAATCAGTGTTGGTTGTACAGTAGTCTGCTGTATAAATTCAAATCAAAATCAGTATCTTCAGATAATGAGATTCCTTTCCAATCTGAAAAGAAAAAATTTCAGGTGCAAGAGTCAAATTTCAGGACCAGAGTTACATATGTTCATATGGGAAGCAGAATACATATGTACATTTTTAGACACACATTTTAAAAACTTCATAGTGATGACTAATTGGATGATGGAACTTTTCACTTCATAAAAGATTGGATTTTGTAAGACTGTTTTTGTAAGACTGTTCAACACATTTTCCTCAAAGACACAAAGTAATTCAAATGAATACGTTAATTTTTAGTTTTCTTATATCTGCTATAATGAAAGTAAAACTCACTAGTAAAGATATCTGGGATTTAAATGTGAAGTATGGGTTTTATACATCACATCAGACTGTTTTCCAAGGATGATCAATGCACAGAAGATGGAGGGGCTAAAATTGTCATGAGACAGACCCAGGTTTATATGTCAACTCAATCACTTTGATCTGTGAACTCTCGTAAAAATTATTCAAAGTCCTAAAGCCTGTATGTCCTCCTCTAGAAAAAAGAAGGATAATGACACCAACTTCTTTTTTCTTTTTCTTTTTCTTTTTCGGTTTTTGGTTTTTTTGGTACCAGGAATGGAACTCAGAACCTCAAGCTTGCCAGGCAGGCTCTGTGCCACTGAACTAAATCCCCTGTCAACTTTTGTAAAGATGAAACAGTGGTCAGCAGCAACAAATCAGCCTGTCCAAGATGTGAAATCCAGACACTGGGAAATAACAACTTGGGGAAGAAAAGGAGAGTGCTGGATTTCTGGGTTCAACTCTGATATTTCTTTTTTAGGTTTTTGTCTGGTTAATCTCTCCATTTCTGACAATAGGGTACTGAAGACCCCATTAGCACTGTGTTGGTGTTTGTCTGATTTTTCATGTCCACTACGGTTTGTTTCAGATGGATGTGCCAGTATTTTGTGCATATATGTTTACAATTCTTGCGGTACTGGGGATCGAACTCAGGACCCTGCGCTTGCTAGGCAAGCGCTTATTCCACTGAGCTATATCCCCAGCCCTATGTTTACAATTCTTAATTCTTCCTGTTGAACTATTCCCTTAACTAACACATAGTGACCTTATAAGGAAGGGTCTGGAAGGAAGATTGGAGCCTATGAAGAAACTGCGGAGACAGACCAGAATGCAGAAAAAGGAAGAGGTAGTCTCCCTGGCTCATGGTTTCTGGTTCATGAAAAAAGGTTGAATCCACAGAAATGTAGTGAAAGCAGGTGACCCCAGAAGGCTTTAGGGAGAAATGCACCAGTGGAACAAAGCAGTTGGATGCTGTGCACTATTACAACTGGTGAGTGACTCCAGTCCAAATGTCTACCATAGCCCCTAGAGAGGGTGTTTGGTCAGACACCATTCTAGGAAGGGGCCAAGTGAACCACAGACTCACAGCCGTCATGGGTTGGCTTCATCTCAAGGCTGTCAGTGTTAAAAGCCCACAGTGGCTGTGTGTGGGATGAACACAGGAAAAATCCATGGTTAGGAATCTGTGGTCAGGCCAGCAAGAGACAGCCAGATTGTTATAAACTAAAGAATTCAGGCCCCTCCCCCATGAACAGAGGCTTGATTCAGCCAGAATTTCCGCGGATTTAAAAGTCCCAAAACCACCAGAATCCTACCCTAACCCTACTGCCAGCTTGCTGGTGATGACCCAGCATGGGCTTGGGCTATGCCTGCCTATTCTGTCTATCGGTGAGGGCTGAGTCACTCCTTGAACTGCACACTGCCACAAAAGTATAGATGCCGCAACAGAACCACAGTTGTGAAGTCACACAGAAATTCTCTTTTCTTTGCTTTTTCTTTATTCTTCATTTGCTTTGATTTGCTTTGTTCCTTTGCATTGTGGGGGTTTTTAGTGTGAACATTGTTTCTTTGAATATAGTTTACTTTGCTGTGCTTTGTTCCTGGGATTTTTTCTTCTTCTCTCCTTCCCTCCTATCTTCTTCACCAGTTTCTTGGGGCCCAGGTAATCTTCCTTTGTCTTTTAGCCTTGCTTCTAATCCCTTTTTCTTCTTTCATTTCTCTACTTTTTCTCTTCTCCCTTTTAAATTTTCTCCCCATACTTTATTCTCTGTGTAATTATTTTTACTCTGTATAATTTCTTCATTTTTCTCCCTCATTTTCTTTTGTCCTCTATTCTTTGCCAGTTTTGTCCTATCTTTGCCCAATGTATACACTTCCTTCTGCTCCCTAATAATATCCTTTGTAGCATTTCTCTCTCCTCTACCTTATATCGCACAGTTTAAGGTTTCAAAGCTTTTGTCTTATATTCCTCCACTCCCAAACCCTGAATCTTTAGTAGTATAACCAGAAAACTTTGTTAATCTTTTGATGGTTAACTCTGTCAAATTACTGTTGAATTATTTTCTACCATTAGCAGATATTTACCTGGTGCATTCAGTACATATTAACCGAAGTCAATACTTGGGTTGTCTTAATGTTTACATGATATTTGATGGATTTTTTTCAAGGAATAAGGGTGGTCTATAACTAATGAACATATCTGATGGGATTAGTAGCTAAGCAAAAGGGGGAAAATGAGAAAAACTGAGGAAATCAGCATGACAAAAATAATGAAATGGCAGGAATAAGTCAGTACCTCTCAGTAATATCAATCTGAGTGGCCACATGTCCTCAATCAAAAGGCATAGACTGGCAGAGTGGATCCATAAAGGAAGGTTAACAATATGCACTATACAAGAAATATATTTAATTCAAAAAGGTACTCACAGAGTAAAAGTTAAAGGATGAAAAACGATATTCCATGCAATTGGAACCCAGTAAAAAGCAGAAGTTGCAATCCTAAATTAAGACAATCTTAAGACAAAGTAATCCTATTTTAAGACTGATAAGAAAAGACAAAGAATGTCACTATACATTAGTTAAGGGACCAATTCAATGGGAAGAATTAAGAATTATGAGCATCTATGCACAAAATATTGGCACATCCATCTAAAACAAAAGTAATGGACATGAAATGTTGGGAGCAGCTGAAGCTGGAAATTGGTCACACGTGAGGGAGCAAGACAAGGCCAAAGTGTCTAAAGCAGTCAAGCTACTTCAGTCCTGAGCAAAACATCTTGCCTGAGACAATTTCAGTCATTAGTTGCTAGGTAACCCTGTGTGTGTGATACTAACTTTGTAAAGGGTATAAGTAAACGCCCCTACAGTGCTTGTGCAGGTCCTCTTCTTCCATCTAGAAAGAGGTCTCCACCTCAACTCGGCTTTCATCACTTATCTTGTTTTCTAAATCCCTTTGCCATTTTCCCTTGGGATCATTGAGAGCCTTCTGGGTCATGGCAATGAAATATCAGATAAACAGCAATACAGTACTGATAGAGGGCCCTCAGTACATATTGTCACAAATGGAGAGATCAACTAAACAAAAAATTAACAAAGAAATATCAGCATTGAACCAAACCTTTCAACAAATAGACATGTTAGATATTGTTATGGTTTGTACCCAAATAGTCCCCCCAAAGCCTTATGTGGTCACAGGTGGACCTTTTTGGATGTGGCTAAATCCTACATCAGGACCAAAAAGGATTCATTCCAGGGATGCAGAGATGGTTCAATATACACAAACTAATAAACATAACACACCAAATAAAAAAGAACAGGACAAAAATCACAAGATCATCTCAATATATGCAGAAAAAGCATTTGACAAAACCTAATATCCATTCATGCATGACAAATAAAATGAATAAAATAGGAATAGAAGGTCTTTATCTCAGCTTGATAAAGCTATCTATGACAAACCAATAGGCAACATTATACCAAATAGAAAGAAGCTGAATATTTTCGCTCTAAAATAAGAAACAAGACAAAGATGTCTGCCATGATCACCTCTGTTTAATACAGTCCTCCAAACATTAGCTAGGGAAATAAAATAAGAAAAAGACATAAAAGGGATATGGATAAGAAAGTACAAAGTTAAATTATTATTATTTGTTGGTGAAATGATTCTCTACATAGAAAACCTCAAAAACTCCACCAAAAGACTACTTGAAGTAATATCCAAATTCAGCAGTGCAGCAGGATACAAAGTCAACACTCAAAATCAATTACTGTGCCTTATATCAATAGCAAACTAACTGAGAAAGAAATTAGGGAAACAACATCCTTCACAATAGCAACAAGAAACAGGAAATATAGGAGAATGGAGAAAAGAAGGAAGAATATATATATTATAGTTAAGATACTTATACCACTCCTTTCTTTAGTTCATTGAAAAGAAAGCTTTGTGCTAATGTTGTTAGGAGAATGCTGATAGCTTCTACTCTGAGTAACTAATTTAAAGATAACAATATACAATGTATTGACCATTGTTACCCTCCTGTTATCTTGCTTTGAAATTCTGTTTTATTTTTCTCTTTAAAATTAAAAAAAGAAACATGAAATACTTAAGAATAAACCTAATCAAGAAAGTGAAAGATTTCTATAATGAAAACTACAGTATTTTGAAAAAGGAGATTGCAGAGGATGTCAAAACATAGGGAGATATCCCCTATTGCTAGATGGGCAGAACCAATATAGCAAAAATAGCCATACTTCCATACTTTTATACAGATTAATACAATCCCAGTCAAAATACCAATAATATTCCATACAGAATGGGAGAAGACAATCCTAAAATGTGTATAGAACCGAAAGAGACCAATAAAAGCAAAAACAATTGTGAACAACAAAGTTAAGGAAGGGGGCATCAAATCCCAGGTTTTAAGTTATGCTACAAAGCTACAGGGACAACACAGCATGTCATTGTGGGGAAAACAGACTCATGGATTAAGGGAACAGAATAGAAGATACAGAAACAACTCCAGTTTTGGTAAAAGAGTCATATCTTTTTGCTGCAATAAATATAACCCCTTTAAACAAATGGTGCTGGGAAAATTGACTACATGTTGAGGAGTTGACCGCAGATCCATATCTTTCACGATGTGCTAAACTAAAATCAAATTAGATCAAAGATCTAAATATTAGAATAGAAACACTTAATATGTTTAAAGACAAAATAGGTAAACTCCTTAAAGACAAGTGTAGGCAAAGATTTTTCTGAACAAAACCACAGTTGCAATGAAAATATTACAAAGAATCAACATATGGAATCACACTAAACTTAAAAAGCTTCTGTATAACAAAGGAAAATAATAACAAAGTGAAGAGACAATATATAAAATGGGGAAATTTTTTGACATCTACTCCTCAGGCAAGGGACTATTACCTAGAAAATACAAAGAACTAAAAAAATTAGACCCTCAAATTTAAAGACTAAATTAAAAAATAGGCACCTGAAATGTATAGACACTTGTCAAATGGAAAAATCAGCCAATAAGTATATGAAAAAATGTTCAGCATCTCTGGTCATATGAGAAATGCAAATTAAAACAACACGAGATTCCATCTCATTCCAGAAAAAATGGCTGTCATCAAGAAATCAACCAGTAACAAATGCTTTCAAGACTGTGTGGAGAAATTAACCCTCTCATTGTTGGTGGGACTGTAAACTAACACAAGCACTTATGAAAATCAGTGTGAAGATTCCTCAAAAAACCAAAAGTTGAAATTCCATTTGATCCAGCTATTTTCTTTCTTGGTATCTTCTAAAAAGAGTTAAAGATGCCATATCACAGTAATGCATGTATACCCATGTTTATATCAGTGTAATTTATAATAGCTAAATCTTAGAAACAGGCTATAAGCTTGCCATCAGATGAACAGATAAAAAATGTGGTATTTATACATAATGGAGCACTACTCTGCTATAAAAAGGATAAACTTCAGTCATTTGCAGTAAAATCGATACACCCTGAGACCAAAATATTAAAGTGAAGTAGCTCAGACACACAAGCTTAAATATCACGTTTTTTCTTATATGAGAAACGTATATATGTATATCACATATACATATGATATATGTATATGACAAATAATAAGAAAAATAAGAAAGGAAAAGTGTTGTAATCCAGGGCAGACAATGTAACTAATAATGTTCCTTGACTTAGTACAATTGTCTTTATGTTTTATATGTTCTTTGACCTATAATTAACTTCATAAATTCTTATAAATAAATGAATCTGCTAGTGAAAAATAAAAAAGTGTGGAGGGAGGGGGAGAAGAAAGGGAATTGAAATGTATTTTGTATATGTACCAATCCCCTACAGTGAATGTAATCATTATGTACTGCAAACATGTATGAATAAAAGTCAATAAAAGAATGATGAGGACACCTTAATGAAGAGTCTTACTGCCCTGAAATGAAAAAACTGTACCCAGAGGTTCTAAACCAGGTAGTACCAAAATATTAATTGAACTAATAGAGAAGAGTTCTCTATCTACCCTAAACTTTTTCTCAGGAGATTCAGATGATTCATTACATTGCTAATAACTGGGGCAAAAAGTATTTTGGTACTATACCACTCTAGATGTCAACATTTTATCAGTGTGCATAAAAAACTGCTCACATCAGTAGAAAAAATATGAAAAGGTTATTTAGGCAGCTGAGAGGAGCTGGGTACAATGCTGAGTGGCCAATGTGATCTTAATAACAGTTTAAATCATACATTTTGGCACAGCTTTAGAAGTAATATATTAAAACAACAGCTTTAGAAACAAATGGTCATACTCCCAGCTACTAAGAAGGCTCTGACTTTTAACTCCTACCTGCCCAAATAATTAGCTCTCTAGCTGGTTTCTAGAATGTCAGATCTTGAAAGAACAGAGCTGACACCCAACAATTCCAGATCATACATTCAGAATCACTGTTGAAAAATTTGACTTAAGAAGCTGAGATACAAAGACTTCCCCAGTTTCTAAGCCAAGTAGTAAACACAGAAGAAATTCCTATTTAAACTACGGAAACCGTCCAGTCTGTCTTCCACCTTAGAATACAAAGGCCTGTATTCATCTTGTCTCTCTTTGTTTTCCTAGTGCACTAGCAGAATGAAGTGTGAGTTTCGTACCCTAAATGAACACAAGATTAGGGAAATGATTGTGAAATAGGTGAGCTCTACATTAACACAGTACAAGGGGATCAAGTGACTAAAACTGTGCAAAGTTTCAGAGATGAAATCATGACCTGTTTCAAATCCTGATGGAGTCTGAGCCTGAGCTTAAAGCACTGAAGCCTTGAACACATTAAAATATATATCAAAAGGTTGGGGATATAGCTCAGTGGCCCAAGTGCTTGCCCTGCAAGCACAAGGTCCTGAGTTCAATCCCTGGTATACAAAAATAAAATAATATAAAATAATATTATATATATATATATGTATATATATATATATATGATCAGGTTACATGGAGCAGATCACATTTTCTGTTATAAAGAGCTATAAACATGGGTGTGTCAAAGCTATATCAATTTTTCAGAATATTTCTATGGATGAATTATTGATTTAATTTTATGAATTTTATTAAACAATAAGTGCTCAACAGGAAAATTCACAAAATTAAAGTATGGCATTTTTAATATTTATTGAATATTTATTTTAAAAGTATCAAAATTTTCAACATTGACTGGTTTTGGGTGTACAAAGTCTAAAACAACAGAAATGAATTCCTGTATGAACTACAATGAAAATACCAAAAGCACCCTATAAAAAATAATCTTTACTTTGATTATCATACCTAAGGCATCCTCAAATATGACAACAGCACATTCCACATACACTTACTGCTTATAGTGACAGCACATGTGTTTTGCTTTCTTGGCTTTTGACTGGACATACTTGACATCTCACTGGTCTTGCTGATTCATCAAGAGATGCTTATTGAGGGCTGGGGATATAGCTCAGTGGAATAAGCACTTGCCTAGCAAGCGCAGGGTCCTGAGTTTGATCCCCAGTACCGCCAAAAAAAAAAAAAGAATAAGCGCCTGCCTAGCAAGCGCAGGGTCCTGAGTTCAATCCCCAGTACCACCAAAAAAAAAAAGCAAAGAGATGCTTATTGCACTGTGTAGTGTGTAGTTAACAGAAATAAAAATATCAAAGCAATAAAGTATTAAATTCTTAATATGTATTGCATGTTTAGAAATCAACATTTTCATATCAGCTGTGTACTTGCTTTCAAAATCTAAGAGATAATATCAGGAATAAAAACCTATGCAAAATGCAATGTAAACACAAACAAAAGCCTACCACAGAAATCTTTTCTCCAGCTGTCACACCCAAGACAGTCTTCACACATGACAAATGCATATTCCATGCACATGTCTCACTTTCACTGCAAGCACACATGCTTAGGGTTCCTTTCCTACATGGCAGACAATTCTTGTCACCACTTCTTCTTATGTTCTCAGGATCTTCCTACTATGTTGTACAATATGCACTCAGTAGGGAAATAAAACATCAATTAATAAAATATCAAATGTGTAATGAGTGCTTAGAATAAACACCAACGTTTTCACACCATCTGTTTACTTGTTTGTAAAAACTAAAAGATAACAACATACAGGTTGTTCTATGGTTGTTTAGAAATAAAATCCTATGGGAACTACAAGGAACATACCAACAGAACTCTACAACAAAAATAATTTTTCTTTCAACTGTCATACCCAAGGAAGTCTTCACACAAGTATCACTTCCATACACAAGTATCACTTACACTCATAGCACAGGTTTTGCTTGTCTGTCCTTTCTTGTAGGGCACAATTGACATATTTTTGGTTTTCCCATTTTCATAGTAGGTCTTCAGGATGAGGCACTGGCCTGTTTACCCATCAGCTCATCAAGAGAGGTCCGTAATTTTTTTTGGACCTCTCCATAGTTTTTTGAACTATGTCCCCTGGGCAGAAGGTTTTTTTCCATTACTATAAATGATCTCATGAATTCCAGTCCCAGTCCTCTAAGAAAATTTCTCCATGGTATTTCATACTCGTTATTTTCTTTGTAAACTGTCAAACTATTTATGCCCCACATGTTTAGGATTCAGTAAAGCATAGCCATTGCCAAGTGCTTTATGTTTCAAGTGACGTCATAGTTGCTGCATAACTCATCAACACCATCTACTCCATCTTTGGTTTTGTTGTAGACAGTTTCTATCTCAGGCTTCCGTTTTGTTAAGGTTTCCCTATTGGTATTTCCATCATAGTGCAATGTTGACTCAGCAGTATCAGTTTGGGTTTTGTATTGTTTTGTTATTGCCATATACGAAGTCAATGTAAATCTCTCTGAAATCCTAAACTTATACAAGTCTCCATTTTGAAGTTACAACTTTTCATTTGAAATTTCTGCTTTTTCTCTGTGTACAGTTCCTATACTGGTCAACTTCTACTCTGTTAGCAAATGTAACAGCAATTGGAAACTGGTAAAACAATTGTGAAATGTAATATTTCAATTTGGTTAGAAAGTGGGAGCAGCAAGTCTTTCACAGCATCATTTAGTTTATTACTTTATAAATAAGGACCTGATAGCTGAACTCCAGGATAAATTTCTAAATTGAAGCAGAATAAGTCTTCACATCTATGAGGATATAAATTTATGTGCCATATTTTGACCACCTCTTTTCCCTAAGTCTTTTACATTCCTGTGATTACAATGAGAAATCCCTGCTCAGTACAGCAGAACTATGAACGCTTCCAGTTCAGGTAGTGAGGTGTCATAATAAGTACATTTTTGAATATGGCTACTGGTGTATACATTATGTTTTACTTGTCTTTCAGCCTTTGTGTTTTTCATAACATTTTGTAGCATTTCGTCTGTTACATCCCACATTGAATGGCAGTACTGGCATTCTGTCCAATAATTCCAACATTGGGTAATTCCATTGGTTATGTGAGCATTTTGCAACATTTCAACTAGTCAAATATATACTCACAATGCTGTTTTCTTTATCATCTAAATCAAAGAGATCTGTAGTCCCTGTGTCTGTATCCATCAGTTCTTGCTCCATTTCACTGTGGCAGGACCTTTGGCTCACATGGCCATTGTCAAAGTCATCATCATCACCACCATCATACACTGACACCACTCTTCTATTATAAAAACATGTATTTAACCATAGTGGATTATCTTTTTCATTCATGCATGAGTAATCTGATGGTGATTCATTTTTTGCCTCCTCCGAAACTTGCAAATCTGGTTTTACATGTGCCATTGTACTGAGTTGGGTTACTTCTACCAGAAAAATCAAAAGAAAACCTTTTAAAACAAATCCTAGGGTGATGTGGGTGCATTATATCCTCTGACACACTCAGGTAAAGATCTGCTAAGTCTGTTAGGTGGAGCACCATGTCGGTGAAAATCTTGTTTTGACATTATTGCACATGTCCACACACCTGGCTTTTTGTCATACCAAATGGATAAACATAAACATTGCTTCCTATATCCCTTAGACAAAGGTACAGAGACATATAGCTGGCTATTATTGTGCTAAAGTAAAATTTTACAGTAGAAAAGTAAGAGATGTGTTTCTGAAATCCATTGTTATGCTCCCTGGGGTAGGGGGCAAAATATTACAGCATTTCAAGAAGTATAAATCTCAATGATACAGATGCTGAACTAGGCCTTGTTTCCTAATCTGGCAAAGTAGAGGTTTACCTGAAGGCTGTGGTTTGAGGAATGCATGATAGGCTCAAATGTCCTTAAACACAAAGATTTTTCCCTACCAAAATTCTATGGAGTCTAAAATTCTTGGGGTTTTTTTCCCAGTTTTAAAGTATCCCCCAAAGTACCCCATATAAAAGTAGATATATCTCTGTAGAAGGATAGTATCAGGGGTGCTACTTGTACTGTATTATTTTATAATATATAGAGAACAACAATGAATAGAAAGAGAAGAAAGGGAAAGGAGATAGAGGAGCAGACTCCCCACATTTATGTCTGTTTGTCTGACCTTTCTATCGGTGTTATATAATATGGCAGCTTCTACCCACTCACATTGGCCATATTTGAAACGTTCAATAGTCACAAGGGTTAGTGTCTACCATACTGGTCAGTTCAGACATAGAACATTCTTAACAAATTTATATTGGACTGGAACACCTGAGTGAGTAACTCAGGAGAAATACCATATATATTATGCTTCAGAAGCGATGCTTTAAAAAGAATTGAGTACATTGTACAAGAGACAGACCTGAAGTGTCTTTCAAACGTTCTCAGCTTTGTCATATATAAAGGACCAAGAAACAGATATATCACTGCTAACAAAGCTATGTTGAGAAAGAACAAGATGGATCATGGAGGAGAAAAGATTCAGACAGGACAAGCCAGAGGCCTCTCCCTGACCAATGCCAAACAGAAACTGTTCACCAGTAGGATTAAATGGAGCTGATATTAAAAGCTATCTTGTTCTGTGGGGCTCACTGACCACAAGCATGTACACATGCTACAAAGTTCTCACGTAAGATAGAACTGCTTCTCACACAATTCTGTTACCCTCTTTATTGGTCCACTTAATAATGACTCATAATTCCTATATATGTTCTTCACTGTCTTACATGTTTTTGTTTGTTTGCTTGTTTGTTTGTTTTCCATATGATGAGGTAATTTCAGAGTATTAACTTCAAGCTTACTGATTCTTTCTTCTGTTTGATCAAGTCTGCTACTATAGCTCCCAGTGGAATTTTGAAGTTCTCTGTCACCTTTATACATTCCAGGTGATAGAACCTCTCCAAGTATTTTATAAATAGGTAGCTACCATCTGGCCAAAATAATCATAGAAGAATCAAGATTATGAGTAAGAGTGTTTTATGAAAACTGTAAATAATCAAAGTTTGAACAAAGGTATACATGACTCAGAGGCTCAGATTTTAAAATCATATCATGTGCTAAAAAAGAAAAATCATCATGAAAGACTCTCTTAGCCAGAAATATTTGTAGGGTAGGCTTCCATGACAAAACTCTCTGTGTCACCTTGGCAATGGTGGAGAACACGTGGTCTGATTATTATAGTGAACAACAGGTGTCCAGTGTCTACGATTTCTCTGCATCTCATTATCCACTTCTGTAGAGTGAAGAGTTCAAACGAAACAACCTTAACTCCTTTCAGTCCTTCATACTGTTCAATGTCCTAAGTTTTCAAAAAGAAGTTAGTGTGAAGCCCATTTATTATCAAGTAAAACTGGTTCTGTTGGCACCTATTATTTTAGTGCTACAAAAGGGCACGAGCCCACATTAGCCAGCCACAAAACTAAGCGCTGACAAATTGACTCACAGGCTGATTTCCTTAGTGCACTGAGCTCTTGAAAATGTTTTTCTGAAAAAACAAAACATTTAACAAAAGGACTCATGTGAATTATTTTTGCCAGGCACAACCCTGGAATGAATGATTTTTGCATATATATGTCATTTCTGTGTCCGTGTGCTCAGCTTTAGCCCCTCCCTTTCCCCCAAACTAACCATATTTATGCTTGAAGTCGTTTTGTGAAGCTCAAGAAGGCATTTGGAGAAAATTAAAAACCTCTGCCAAAAACTATAACCATCACTGAGCTTGGTCATAAACTTTCATTGGAAAACTGATATTAAGTATGTATCTTTATTACATTTTGAAAGCATGAATAATATACGTAATCATCCAAAGGTTGAGCTGTGAATGCTGCTTTATTATTCAAACATAAATGAAAGTGCAGTGCAGTGTGTTACCAATTAGTGTCCAGCTTCTTTGGAAGAGTGAAAAAAAAAAAACTGTCGGACCTCAGCTGGTGGTTTACATTCACAAACATCTTTATTCACAAGCCTGAAGAGCAGGCTGCTAACAGTCACCAAAGCAGTTGCCAAGACAACTTATCCCTGGATTTAGTATTACTGCATCAGGAAAGACGCCTACGGGGAATTTAATTAACGAACGCCTCACCCTCCATGGCCAAAAAAGGATGGATTTTCTTTCAACTCAAAGTTTCTGAAGAATGGGATTCAATGAGATCAGGGCAGACCTAGACATATAAGATAGACTCACAAGCACCCACAGATGCAAGATAATTGTAAAATAATGAAGCCAGTTTTTGAGTGGTGTTTATAACAAATCTGCCTAAAAGTAGTTCATATATGAATGTGAATAACTATGTACCTAGGGTTTTCATATAAGCTATAATATATAAATAATTATGTATATTGACTCATATATACATTAATTTTTTCTTCATCTCAAAAAGAATCGGTTTATTAGAAAATAAATTGAAACAACAAAGAACATCAAAAAGAAAAACAAATCAGATATAAACCTGCTAGGTATCAGAACTGTACTTCCTAATTGGTTCTGAGCTTCCAGGTAACCATGGCAATATTGGAAATGAAACAAATTGCATGGTTTAAATCTTTGCTTACAGAAGCAAATGCTTTTACTTACCACAAACTCACATAAAACATTGTTGTTGCTTTTGAGGAGGAGGCATTGCTTGAAAACCAGGTATATTTTTTTAGCATTGTCAAATTCCTTATAGAATGACTGTACTTTGTACTTCATGGTCTTGTGGCTGCTGTTAACTTTCCCCACTCACTACTGATGCTCAGGTATACAGTGCTAATGGGACAAGCTATATAAATCTATTCTAATAGTACTAATTACCACCTACCTGGATTCTAATCACTTCTTTCTGGTATGTTGCTCTCCTACACTGATATCTAACCCAAGCTCTGGTTTGGGCTGAGCAGCCACCTTTCCCATGCTACACACAGTGACACTCTGTCATTGGAGCCCTTTTCCTCCAGCATATGCAATATTAGAGTAACTTTTCCTATTTTGCAGGAACTCAAAATATATGTTACAAAAGCACTGTGTTTACATGCTAATAATTGTAGATCTCAATACTCTGTTGTTGTTTCAAAATGTATTTACATTAATCTTTACAATCATAGCAACAAATAAGGACAAGCATATAAATACTACTTTTCCATCTGTGTGCACTAAGAAATCTTGGTTCTTTTAATATGTTTTAAACACCTACTAAATACTCCATACTTATATTTTCATTCCTTTAATATATATTATTCTAACTAAACCACAACTCAACCCAACTAAACTATGTGTCCAGGATATTGTTCAGCTCATCAAAGTACTTATTTCTTGAGTAGCAAAGCAATGACTTAATGTAATTTCTGATTATTCCTAACTGGCTACCTTAGAATATAATTTTGAGGTAGCCAAGTCTAGTTTGTTTATCAGGTATGTTAGCCTTCTAAATTTATGATTTATTTTTAATGTAGCTTTGGTTATTCTACACTCTTGACAACTCCTTAAGATTGACAAAGAAATTCTTTACAAATTACTGCAAAAAAAAAGTTCTTGCTGAAATTCTTGATAAAATTTTGATTAGAACTCTGATGAATATTTAGATCAATTTGAAGGTAACCGACATTTTAACAATATTGAATCTTTTAACCCCTAGACAAGATGTCTCCCTCCATCTATTTACCTCTTCTGTAATTTATCCCAACATAATTTTGCATTTTACAGTGAATAGATATTTCTTATTATTTGTTGGATGTATGCCTAAGTATCACATATCCCATGCTATTATAAATTGTATGTATGTTGATTTCCAAGTATTTATTGTTAATATAATTTAATACAATTGAATTTTGTATATTAATCTTATATCCTGCAACTTTGGTAAATTTAATTATTAGTTCTAATAACTTTTTGTAAATTCCATTGGCTTTTGTACTTAGACTATTAGGCTATCTTCAACAAAACAGATACACTTGATCCTTTCAAATCTACATGTAGTTTTTTGTTTTTCTTGCCCAGCTGCACTAACTAGAATCTCCTGTACAACGTTCAGTAGAAGTGATAACATTAGGTATTTTTGTCTTGGTCCTGATCTTGATGGGAAATAATTCTCTTTCACCATTAAATATAATGTTGGCTCTAATTTTTTAAACATAATATGTACCAGATTGAGTGAGATATCTTTTTTCCCTAATTTGCCAAGACAATTTATTAAGAGCTGATCATGCATTTTCCCTACTACTGTGCATTTTTCCTTCATGCAGGCACTGAACAGTACTTAGGAGGCTAGAGGAGAAATCCCTTGCAATTTTTCAGGAGTCTCTTATGTACTATTCTCTCTTCTCCAGCACTTTACCAAGTAAACTTCACTCTGACCTCAAATTCCCAGGTCCATTTCCCCAGTTTAGAGAGAACATCAGACTCAGCCTAGTTCCTATCTACCACAAACACAACCTGGACATTCTCACAAACCACTGAGATGGGGATAATTGTAGGGCTTATTTTGTTTGTTTCCTGTGTCTCTGGGATCACTTTCTTTTGTTATCTAATGTTCTGTCTTCAAATCTTTGTGTTATATGTTTTGTACAATTTTTAGTTGTGTCTATAAGAGTTATTCTGTTATTCTGCCTTGATTGGAAGTAATAAATTTCTCTTGCATACTTTTTATATATGTGTACATTTTTAAGACTTAATATAAAAAATCATGGGCTAGGTCTTGAAACGTGAAACTCCAACACCTCAATTGAATTTATTGATAATCTTGGCTTGTAAGGTACGTAGTTATGCCTTACTTTGTAGCTAATAAAATGTGAGGTCCATGAAATGCTTCAAAACACAACCAGGACCTTGGATCCAGATTCTCTGACCTGTGCCCTCTGCCTCCTTCTGCTTTCTCCCTTATGTTTAACCAGTGTCAATGTCGTTTACAGCCAATGCTCAGGAATTCTAATTTAATTTTTATACATTTTAATCATTTTTAATTCTCTAGATATTAGAAAACTAAATGCACATGAAATTGGGATACTGAGCAGAGAAATTAGATACTTCTTTCTTTCTTATAAATATTACATGCTTGTGCAGATGTGGAAGGGACAATGACAGCCCTACTGCACATAAAAGACATGGTCACTGTCTGAAGCATAAAGCCACCCAAGTCTGGTGTAGCATCTCTGATGCCATCATTCAGGGTGTGCAGCACCATGTCAGCCTTCTTCACACTGCACTGAGGATTTGTATTTTTATGAATAACACCTGCAACAGTACATTCTGTGTGAATTTTCTCATGTAAATAATTTCATGGGCATTGTTGATTTGTTTATCTATTCATTCTCTTCAGTTTTTCTGGCAATATTCACAAACCTAGAATATATGATAATATATGACATAACCTGAATATATAATTATGAAGAAATTCATGATTACATAAATTCATATATATAAATTACACAGATATAGATTTATTCTCTGGCATTCTGAGTGTATCTGAAAACAGATACTGAGTTATATTGAGTTGAATGAATATTAAATAGCATTAAGTTTATAAATCTATCTTCTGCTGCTAAACTTCTGATCTCCAAAGTTTCTAAACTTGCTTTCAATGACTGAAATGAGGAGTTGTTTCCACTGTTACTTTTTTGTACTGAACGTATCCTAACACTACAACTATATTTCCTCAGGTTGTACATGTCCACTTTGACACCACTGATTTTTAGTAAACCAAGAAAAATAAGCTTAGCGGTGTCTAATTTCACCTCCACAAATGCTAGCATACAATCAAATTTTATTCCTTTGTCTTTTTAGATCATCTTGAAAATATCCATTGTTTGTGAAACTTAATGTATAAAAAAATTAGAACTTTGTTATAGCTCAAGGGTTGGTTTTAAGCTCAAATGCTATGTTCTCTAAAGGTTTAAACAGGTAGGTGGGCTATGTCTGTACAAGTGACCTTAACTAAGATTATATCACCTGTACCAATAGGAATGTCGATCACATACAGGTGATTATGAACTCAACCTTCTAAAATGGCACTTATGACAACTTGACAGAAAAGAGGTATTAGAATCATCCAATGCTATATTTCTCAAATTGGTAGAAGTAGAGGAGATGGAAGTAATGTGAATTATTAGGGACAATGAATAAAAGAATTAGGAGTCTTGAGCATGTCTAGAGGAGGGGCTCACCGATGTTCCTTTTAACTTCCCTCAAGTTGCAAGTCACTGGCCCAATATGCTTTAAAGCTGTTTACCATATGGAAAGTTTTTAAAAATCCTTACTAACCAGGTCACATCACAGACCTAATAAGATTCTTTGGGTTCCACTTAGCACCATACCCCTTAAGGAATCACCTGGGTGAGGTCAGATCCATAGAGAAGGTAGGACTCGCTAAGACTACAGCCAGGGCAGCACCCAGCTCTCAGAGTGGGCACAGAGACAGGCACACTCCATCTCTCTACATGTCTCTACCACTAGCATTGCTGTGCCCTCCAGGGAAAGTGTTACCTTTAAAATAAACAAATTTATTTGTGATAAAACACAACATAAAATTTACCACCTTCATAGTTTTAGTATACATTTCAAAAACTTTACGTATATATACACTGTTTTGCAACACATCTCTGGAAATTTTTTATCTTGCAAAACTGCAGCTCCCATTGAACTCCAGCTTCCATTTTCCCTGCCCCAGTCCCCAGAAACCATCATTCTATTCTTTGTTTTTAGAACTTGACTATTTTGATATCTCACATGAATGGAAACATACAGTATCTGTCTTTTTGTAGCTGATTCATTTTACTTAATGTAATGTATTCAAAGTTCATCCACGTTGCAGCATGTGATGGGATTTTCTTCTTTTTTAAAGTTGAATTATTGTCCACTCTATGTATACCCAGCTATTCTTTATCCAGCTGTTTTCCAATGGACATTTAAGTGATTTCCACCTCAAGGTTACTATAAATAACCCTGCAGTGAACATGAGTATGCAAATATCTTTTCATAACGCTGCTTTGAATTATTTTGTATAATATATCAAAAGTAGGAGTCCTGGGTCATACCTCCATACTGCATAGCAGTATACCGTTTTACATTCCAATCATCAATGCAAAAGAAGTCCCCAAAGCAACAAAGCTTCCAGCATGTGCATGTCATCCTTGCAGAAGGGCATGCTAATGCCACAGTTCCAATTTTATTATATGTGCTGCCTAAGCAAGCATTAATTAAATAAATCTTACTACAATCAGAATTTCTTAACAAATCCCATGAGGGTGGCAGACTGAATCTCCCAGATTTATTTTTAAATGCATATTTGACTAATTCATTTTACTTGAAGAAGAATCAGTCAATGGTCAAGGAGAAGTTACTAGGAGGCAGCCCTAAATAGGGGGGCACAATTCAGTGTGAGGTTGCAAACCAGGACATCAGTCTAATCTGGGAATTTGCAAATTCTCAGATCCCATCCCAGACCTATTCGATCAGAAAATTTCAGGGGAAGGCAGAGAGGTGGTTCAGCAACCTGTATTTTAAAAGCCTTGCAGGAGGTGCTAATGCATGCTCAAGCTTGAATGCTTTCTATGTTAGGATTGTATGAATCACAGGAAGAATCCTCAAACTTAATACTTTGGCTGTTTGTCCCGGCAACACAAATTAATGCATTTTTTCTCATTGTATATGTTGGATAATTTTTTTCACACTACAATTTGCCTTGCCTGAAGGATCAGTACCTATAAAATTAAAAGCAGGCTTTGGCAATAGTTGATCCTATGGGTTGTAGCTATATTAACTTATTATGTAGCTATATGTCCTATAAAGAGAGAAGACCAGATCAAGAGAACACATACCCGCCTTTCATGCTAGTAGTATTTCTTCAGAGGCCAACACAAGAATTGCTGATGACCAAGACATTCCTTACTGCCTAATGTGTCTCAAAAACCTTCTCAAAGACATGCCGGTATAGCAGGAGATAAATCCCGTGTGGATGCCTCTCCAATCTTGACTGTCCCATCTAGGTGTATGCATTTTAAATAAGACAGCTTATGAAAACTATCAGTACTGTGGAACTCTCTATCATTGTAAATATCCTGTGAGTTTAGTTTCATTATTCATAAAATGCTACTAAAGTCACCTACCTTGTGGGGTCCCACGCAGCTCTCGATGTTCCCAGGTGAGGACCGAGGAAAAAAAGGACAAGAGTGGAATACACAAAACTGAGACCATAGGGAGCCTTCTCTCCTGCTGGCAGGAAGGAAGGAGGAGGAGGAAGAGGAGAAAAAAAAGGTAGAGGAAGAAGAGGAGGTAGAGGCAGAGGAGTGAGAGTTCCAATGGCTGTAAGCATGTACCCCGGAGAGAAGCAATGGTGGGTCCGAGAAAAATAAAGACAAGAGACAAGGGCCAGGGTCAGGTGGAGTCACCTCTTGCCTGGTGAGCAAGAGCACTGCCCCAAACAGTCCAGCATTTATTTATAGCCTCCAGAGAGGTTGGTTAATTTCTGCCTCCCTGCCCAGCAACCAGTTAACAAAGCTACAGTGGTTTGTGTACTCCGAGGAGTTCCTGTGTTCTCAGGCTGGCTTCATCCCGCATGTGTAACTGTTTTCCAGCTTCAGCGGCTCCCAACACGTGGGAGGTTGAATATCACGTGAAACCCCTCCACCTAATAGTTTATCCATGTGGCTTGCCTCACACACCCAGTGTTGAGCCTAGAGCAGCTTATTCATGTGACTTGCCTCAGGTGCTCTGTGTTCTTGAGGCTGGCTTTGTCTGGCCCCACGTAATTGATCTCCGCCTTTTTACCACACTATCTTGCAGAGCTTTTAGGAAATTTAAATGAAATAATAATAAAACAATATATTTGGAACAACTATACTAGTGCTTGAAACTAAGTATTAAAAATGTCGTGGAACATAGCTGAATTAATAGATGTCTGTTGCTTCTTGACACCCAACATCTAAGAAAGATCCTATTACTTCCTATTTGAAAATCAGTTACCTCTAATACAAATTGTAATGTATCTGTGCAAACTTTTCGCTTTGTGTAACTTTGGAAATACTTAGAAATGCTCAGATTTATTCAAAGACTTTTTCTTTTGACTATTTACAGTCATCACCATTACTAAATCTGACAAATCACACTGGTATTTCCTACATGCACAAGTCACTGGTCCTTTGTAGACATGCCAGTTTACAGCTCACATGCTTAGATTTTAAATTTCTGTTCTCTTGGGGCTCTCATTTTTTGTGTGTGCTCTTCACTGGTAGTGGTCACCGGCTGAAGGAAGGTGGAAATCCAGCCATTGCTCCCAATCTCAGGGAAACTTCTCTAGTCCCCTCCTTATTCACCAAGAGAGTAGCCCTTCCTTTCAACCCACTTACACTTCCCCCACATTACAAAAAAGTTAATAAGACAGGTGTAAGTAGGTTGTACATAATAGTTTAGGTCCAAGAAATATCAGGGAGCACTTTTGTCTTCCATGAGAATGAGACCCATTAAAAGTGTATGAAGCCATCTTTCATCTCAAGGATGAACCACATCTTCAAAGCAACAAGAAACAAAACACAAATTTGAGTCTTCATGTTTTGCTGCATTAGATTTTCACAAACTTACCTTGTCATATTGTTTATAAATTTGAATACAAGGTGAGAGCATTCAAATCAACATGTATGTGTTTGGCCATTACAGGTGCGCAATATTCAGTGAGCAGAATTTGGGAAATAAAAACTTCCCCTTTCTTCATGAAGACTTCATAACATTCCCCTATCCCCACAAAGGCTTCATAATCTTCTTGTGAAAGGGACAACATGTAAAGGACCTTGGACGTTCACATACTGGGAGTCCACCTTGCACCCTGCTACTCATCTCTTCCTTTATACCATCTGTGAACCCAAGATTTCTACCCCGGCCAACAAGGTTAAGTAAATAAAACATGGCTGGTATTTTTAATCAAGAAAATGACGTGTCAAGGAATGTAGCAGAAACTCAAGAAGGAAAAGCACACAGTTGTATCGCTGTGTTCTGCAGTGCCCTCTCCTCTGGCCTCCTCTCATCTTTCCTACTCTAATTTCTTCTTTGTTACATTATCTACATCCACTCAAGTTTATCTTTAATTTTGTTTTATCTCTCTGAGCTCAGTTTATTCAAGGAAAGTGTCTTAAATCTTATCTGTAACAAATTAAGATATTAAAGGAACAAGCCAAAAGGTATTATTTCCAGAAGATCTATAAAGCTCGGAAAATTCAAGCCCAGCAAAGGAAAACAAATCTTTAAAGAGTCTGAAGAAGAAAAATTTGAGAAATAAATTAGGAAATGCTGGGTAGAAGAGATCATATGAATTAAAGCAAATCTAAAGAGAGGGTAGGATTTAAACAAAATATCATATGAGAGATGATAAGGTTTACTGGTGAAACCAGAGTTCCTACTGGTGGGCAATGAAAAACACAGACTGTTAATAGAATCCCCGAAACAATGTGTAAAAGGAATATTATCACACCAACTGTGATATATTCTTGGGTAGGCAATGTGAATTTAACATTCAAATAGCAATGTAATCCATTATATCAACATATGAAAGAAGAAAAATCATGTAAGTATATACTGATGATAAAAACCTTTGACGACAAACACTCTAGTGAAGTAGAAATGGAAGGAAACTTCTGCAAGTTGATTTTTAACAATCTGTCAAATAAACTAAATGAAACAAATTACAGCTAAAATCATAATTTGTGTTGAAAAACCATATTTTCTCTCCCTAAGATAAGGCAAAGACAGTCTTCCTTCATTACTTCTATTACATATACTATTAGATACTGTAGAATAAAAAGAAAGGAAGAAATAAATGATATTCAGGTTGGGAAGGAAGAAATAAAACTGTCTTTACTCACAGATGACATGATTGCCTATAAATGACTGGCAGATGCTAAATGAAATGAATTTCTACTGGCCATTGTTGTAATAACTTAAGCAACAAAGTATACTAGTGCTGAATTATACTTAAATGTAAAATAAATATCCATAAGCAGTTCATATTGATGATAGATAAATAAATGAAAACAAAAATACAATGCAGAATTCCAAATAATTTATGTAACTATTCCCTTTCAAGCAGGTGGAGCATACTTGATTAAGTCTCAGGGGCCTATGGTGACTTCCTTCCAAAATGTATGCTTACAGACAGAGGGGGAAAGGAGCAGCTTTGCAGAGGAGAAACTTGACAAGCAATACTTCGGCCACAGAATCCAGAACAATACCAAGAGTGGGCTTCCCTGCAGGCCTTTAGCTGCGGTCTCATCATGAAGAAAGCATCAGGAAAATCCCAAATGAGAGCACACTCCCTGACCAGTACTTATCAAAGCCGTCAAGTTCATTAAAAACATGGAAATTCTGACAACTGGTTACAGCTAAGAGATGCCTAAGACAGCTAATGCAATGTAGAATGCTGAAATAGATCCTGGGGAAAATGACATAGAGTAAAAACTAAGAAAATAAAAATAGATATGGACTTTAGCTAATGAAAATGTGTCAGAATTGGTTTGTCAATTGCGACTGGTGCACGTGCCAAGGTAGGATATTGACAACCGAGGAAACTGGATCAAGAATATGTGGAAACTACCACACTGCCTTCACAATGTCTCTCTAAATCTAAAATTGCCCTAGAAGAGAAAGTTAGCAAATAAAGAAACATCCTAAAGAGTTTTAAGAAAAGGTAAGCAAGGGAGCAGAGGCCCCTGGTCATCCAGCTAGCTGTGACTGAGTCAAGGTTGGAATTGAGAGCTGAGTGACTCCCGGCCTAATGGAGCAAAGCCGAGAATCAAACCAAGAGCAGGCCCTGGAGTGACATGCATAGCATATCTTCTTCCAAGTCCAAACACAGAACTCCACGTACCCACACTGATGACGGTAGGGGAATGCTAGCCAAGCTCAGAAAATGACAATGTGCTAAATGATGATGCCAACAGGAAGAAAAGTATCTGGAACGAGTTCTTTCTTCAATTTGTACAGGTTTGCTTGAGTGGGCTTGGGATATATTAAACATTCCACCTCCAAGTCCTACAGGAAGCAGCGGTGTTATAGATACAAAATCTCTGTCCTTTGGGATCATGTAAATGTTCCAAGACTTATAAATTAAGCAGTATGTATGCCAAGAACTCTGCTCACCATTTTGGATATTGTGTCTAATGATAGCTCTCACATGCTGTGCCTGTCAGGGGCTGCACACACAGCCTGTTTTCTTATTCAGTCCCATAATAACACGACCAAGCCAAAATCACACATATTTTCAAAACTGAGTGAAATACCCTGTCAGAGTTAAATGACCTGACCCAAGTCATACGACTGAACCAGAACTGGAGCCTGCATGTGTTTATTCAGAAATCTGCACTGATTTTCTAATTCTGTGACTTTAGACATTTATTATCTTTGCTTCAAACATGGTATGGTGTTTTCATGTACCAGGCACAACTCCAAGTACTTTACAAATATCAATGTATTTAATATTCATAATCACTTGTTAAGCAGTTGTTACTAAAGATCCTATTTTAGAAACAAAATAAATAGTTTCATCTAAGTGTGACTTGTTTTCTAAAAGGCATTGATGAGAGTTCCCTCCACCTCTACCATCATGATTCACTAACAAGCAATATGCATCTAAAGCCAAGTCCTTCCGTCCTGGTCCTAAGACAAGGATATTTTGAGGACTGGGCAAAATCTCTTGAAATGACACCCATAGAACCAAGTCCAAAGCGATGAGACCAAAGCTCTCCAGAGTAATTTTCCTTAAAAAAGCTACGGCCAACAGTGATGGCATCAACTGACATTTGTACACTTTACTTTTCAAATTCATATTCATTGGAAAAGTTCACCCAAACACAGGAAAATGAAATAATCCAAAAGGCTTTACTGTCTTTCTTTCTCTTCTCATTTCAGAGAGGACAAAAAAGAGAAGAGAGTCAAGAATGGTAAGAAAGACAGAAGTAAGGAGAGGGAGAGAGAAAGAGAAATACAATAATGAAAGAAATAAAGTAAATATCAATAAGTATGGCATACTGCCCCTGGTGTCCAATAGACCTGGAGTCAAATCCTTTCTTCTTTCCCATATGAATTCAGTAGCCTGAGAGTTATCTCTATGAATCTGTCTGCTTACCTAAGAAATCAGAACAATATTTATAAGTTCGTATGATGATTAAACAATATGTGTGATGAACCTAGTTCTGTGCCTACAATACCCAGGTACTAAACATAAATTCATGTTTGCCATCCATTTGTCCTCTTAGACATCATGAACAGTAGTACATAAGACCCAGGAAGTGAATGTGCCTACCCTAATGAAAGGGGTTTGAAAACATAATAAAAGTACTTTGGAAAACCATACCTTGAACCACCACAACAAAAATTATACTTTTAATTCCAGGAGTTTTCTTGTGGAGTTTTTGGGATCCTCCATGTATAGTATCATGTCGTCTGCAAATAGTGATAGTTTGACTTCTTCCTTTCCTATCCTTATTCCTTTTATTTCTCTCTCTTGTCTGATTGCTCTGGCTAGTGCTTCCAGAACTATGTTGAATAGGAGTGGTGACAATGGACATCCTTGTCTTGTTCC